>JAUZNJ010013803.1:0-17663 GCA_034780135.1 Jordanella pulchra
TCTTTCTTTCTTTCTTTCTTTCTTTCTTTCTTTCTTTCTTTCTTTCTTTCTTTCTTTCTTTCTTTCTTTCTTTCTAAGACATAAAAATATTACTTATTGCTACTAAATAAGATAACACCACTCTGCCACCTGTGACTGCTGACTGTCAGTCAAAAATGTGTTAAGAACAGAACACAAGAGAACAGTAAGAAGGACTAATATTTTACACAATGAGCACCAGATAACCTTGGCTACGTTACAAAATATGAAGTATAATAATTCCATGCAATATATAAGACTAACATTGGGTTTGATTACATGACTCTAATAATAGGTGGAATAATTACTAATCTGTTTTAAAAACAAGCAAATAAACAACAAAACAGAGGTACTTGTTTCATGTAATAACTGTTAAATCATTGTATTATTGCTCAAGGTTATCATGTTATGACGAATTCCTAACAGCTGATGCCTGGCGCCCTTTAAATAAACTAAGCTGAGCTCAATACAAAAATACATATAAAACAAGTTTCATATGATTTTCTCTCATCACAGCTGATTAACATTCAGTTTAGTGAAAAATGCGATGAAATTATATTCCTTTTTTTAGTTTGTTTAACTTCTTTTTTTTCCCTGTTTTCTTGTGGAAACCTTTATGGCTGGAAAACTTTCCTGAACATTTTCCAATAAAAAGAAAGCCAACATTGCCTGACCTGTGCTTGTTCCTCTCCTCTCGCTCTATCCTCTGCAGCCTCTCCTCTCTCTCCAGGCGGCGGCGCTCTCGCTCTGCGGCAAGAGACTCCTGGTGCTGTCTGTAGGAGGACGACAGGAGTCCCCCTAACGCAACCCTAAAAGCAGAAAACAACTGCTTGCACTGGGAGAACCACGAGCACTAGCGACACAGCATTCATATGTTCATGTATTTTCCATGAAGTGAACACAATTTAACAAATAAAAAACAAAACAGAACTGATTTTTCATTTGTTTTCCTGGCCCTGTACACATTCCTGATCACCTAATCAAACATATGAATACGTTCATTTATAAACATGTTTACTCCACAGTCAAGTGTACTTTTAAACTTTTTTTCCAGGAAGTGCAATAAAATGAAGTAGATGTTGTTAAAGCTACCCCTCACCTTGATGTTGTGGGTGTACTGGGAGTGCTGACGGAGGAGTAGGATGTGACTCCGTTCCTAAAGGAGATAAACAACAGTCTAAAAAAGGGGGAACACTAAGAGAACCCATTAGTCACCCAGTTACCTGACACCCGATATGTTAAACTCATGGCACGAACACCGAGCCGTACCCTCTTAAGTAATCCTTCTGGTGCAACACTTGAATGATCCTAATTACAGTCTGTGGCATTTGTGCAATTATGAAATAGCTGCTTGTTTTATTTTTACTATTTAAAGCTCTGCTACCATTATATATATAAAAAAACATGTAAATGTCCAAACATGAAATCTAATTTCCTATTATTATAATATATTATTAACATCTGCCTTGGTGCTCTTTACCTGAAAAATGTTGCACTATTCTTCTCTTTTATCATAAAACTCCTATACGACTTGCATTTGTTTATTCCAAATGATATATTTCCAAATGTCTTCATATCAAATGCATGTTTTCCTTGTCTATAAGTAGCACCTTATAGATAAAGCAAACCCCTAAAAATAAAACACGACTTGGCAACATATCTTTTTCTGACTCTGACATGACATAATGCTTTGAAAACACGTCCGCACCACTTGAACTTTTCCACATTTTACCACGTTGCAGCCACAAACCTCACTGTGTTTTCTGTCATTCAATGCAGTTAAACACCGGAAAGCAGCATGTGACAATAAAAGAAAATTAAAGTTTTCAGTGTTTATATCTAAAAAAGACACAAGAAGGTCCAATTTAATTTTGTAAAAAAAAAATAAAATAAAATACAACTGTTCTTTGAAAGCGTTGTAGAAATGAACCCATTAAACACGTTGAAGATGTTTTAATCAGAAGAAAACTACAATGATATTTTGGGCTCCAATGTGGAACCATCTATTGGCCTAGACAGGAACATGATGAAACACGGCGGTGGTAACGTCATACTGTGGTGAAGCTTTTCTTTAGTAATTTCAGGGAAAATGGATAGAGCTAAATATGGGCCATCCTGGTAGCTTACAGAGGCTCCATGAGGAAAAAATGCAAGTTGTGTGAATACGTTTGCAAGGCACTGTTCATTTGGAATGTCCCGATCCAATACTGACATCGGATATCGGTCTAATATCGGATTTCATCTACAATCTCCAATATTTTCATGATGATAGAAACATTTTTTCTGCTAGTGTTTTTTTTAAATCACTGGTTCATTTCACACAGGTCAGTTTTTTTCATACATTGACTTTCTTTCCCTGTTTTAGTGATATTACTTGATAAAATATTTTCTAATATTTTAGAGTATAAAATAAAGAACAGAAGTTGGTTTGATTCATGCTAATATCGTATCAGGTCAATATCGGTCGGTCGATTTTTAATCCTGCAATATCAGTATCATATCGGAAATGAAAAAGTTCATTAAACGAACTTAGTATGCTGAGAAATCTGCCAAAGCAGAAGAGTTTGGACAAACTCAGAAACATTGTTTTAGCTATAGAACAGGACACAGTCAAATTTTTCACTGATTGTCACATAATCGGACAGGTTTTATGGTCTTGGATTTGTTTTACCAAAGCAGAGCTGTGACAGAGAAAGAAAACATGAAGTATTGCAAAAAAGGTATGAAGGAGGTGATAAGAAGGAATTAATAGAGTTGCTACTGTCATTGTGCTAAAAAAACAGAACAGGAAAACCAAAGTGAGATCCTTAAACACGTGCAGATTATCAACCTAGAATGGGAACTAATGAGAACTAATATCAGCTAAATGAGGAGGGGAAAATCATAACTGGATTAGACCAGAGGTGCAAAGCTGTGAAGGCAAGGAAGTGAAAAGAACTGGTGAAAAAAGAAGGTGATGAGCAAGAAAAGTGGTGCTGAAAGAAATCCAAGTGGGTGCCAGAAAACAGAAAATCAAGAACGAAAGTGAAAAAGAAAGATGAAGAAAACGCTTCTGGGAGTTGTGAGGAGTTTTGATCTCTGTCTGACCTGGGAGGTGTCGCTTTTGGTGACTCCTCACTACGTTTAGGCTGAGCAGATAGTGCCACATCTTCATCAAGATCATATGAGAAGAGGTGGAAGGGCGAGTGGGGCAGATAGGGCAAACGGTCGGGGGACGGACGGGCGCTGCCACGCAGCGGGGGGCTGACTTCCTTGGTGGCAGGGACAGTGACAGTGGACCTTTTCCTGGCCAGCAGGGTGGCTAAGATAGAAGGCTGGGACTGGGGGCTCAGGGTGGGGGACTCTGGAGAAAGCGGTGTTGGGCTAGAAGGGAATGATGTAAATGTTGGGGTTATTTCTGCCCGATTCTTCTGCTCACTGTCCCTCATAGTTCCTTTTCTGGAGGAGATGGTGATTGACTGAAGGGTGGTCCTGTGAACGGTAGATGTAGGGCACGCAGCCCTGGGAACAGAGGATTACAACAAAAGGGATGAGTTTTAGAAAACATACCTAGAGAGATTAAAGGTAAGGATATTGTCACCAAAACTACCTCAGAGGCTCGAACTAAAAGTAAATCAAAGACAAAACATTTACAAAACTCACATTTACTTGTGTCATGACTTCCCCCTCATAAAACACTAAGAGACATGAAAGCAGCTCTATGTTCCACTTCTACGTTGCCACCAAGTCCTAAAATACCTGGAGGTGGTCTGATAAGCCCCCTCCTTCTCATCCGAATCAGATTCAGTCACAGGAGTCTCTTCTTCCTCCTCCTCCTCTTCCTCTATGCCACATTCCTCCTCTCTATAGAGGTCGGTGGGTGGTCCAGGAGGGAAATGCATACATGACGGGAACATTCAGGGGAAAGATTGAGGAAGAGATGATGCAAAACACAAAAACGTCATGCAAATGGACATTTACATGGTGTTAATAATGTAGATATATAGAAATAATGGTTAGATATGTTCTAAAGTCTTTATTGGTATTTTTTATAGAGAAAATGAAGCAGGATGTGACAAACATTAGAGGAGTGGGCAATTCCAGGTCCTAAGGGCTGCTATCCTGCAGCTTTTGGAGGTGTCCTTGGTCCAGCACACCTGAATCAAGTAATTAATTGATGGAGAGTATTCTGCAGAAACTGACAGCATACTGAGGAGGTAATTCCACCATTTTATTTATGTGTGTTTGACCAAGAACAAATCTAAAAGTTGCAGGATAGCAGCCCTCGGCAACTGGAATTGCCCACCCCTGCATTAGATTAAGAAGGTTAGGAACAAAACTTGAGGTGTGAACACCGGTAGAAGAATGCTTCTGATTAGACAGTCTAAGCCTCCAGTTTCGTAAGTCAAGATGTGCATGAAGACAAAATATAATGAAAAGGAAGAATGTATGGAAATCTGATTGGAGACCAGTTTTGGCTTCTGAAAGCAGAAAAGCCTTGTTGACGTCAAGCTGGTCCATGTAGCCACAGCATGCGTTTAACCAGTGAGATGAACACTTGTGAGTTTTTCTAACTAAAACGTATTCACATCTCTTGAACTTTTTCCATCCATTTTGTCATGTTACAACCAAAAACGTCAATGTAATAAGTCAACATAAGGTAGTGGACATTTTAAAGTCTTGTACTGTACGTACAATAATTCATGCTTTAATAATCCAGAGGCTGAAATCTGTACAAATATTCTTTGCAAAATAGCTCAAGCTTAGTCCAATTTTTATGGAGAGCCTCCCTCAACATCAGTTTCTAAGTCTTGCCCCATTTTCCTAACTTAAATCCCACTGGAGCTGAATGGTTGTGGTTGCTCTCCTGCTGGAATTAAAACCTTCACCCTAATTTTCTGCAGCCTCTAGAGGTATTTCTCGAAGCTTTTCCCATCATATCTAGCTAACTTGTTTATAGAAGTTTCGCAAAAGCATTATGCTGCCACCACCATGTATTACCTTGGGTTTGGTGGGTTCAGTTTAATGTGAAGTTTATTTGAAGATCTTATTTTACATCTTTACTGTGGTTAAAACGATTGTATCAAACAGGAAATGAAACTTCTGATCACTGCAGTTCAACGGTTGCTTTTTCTTCAGGCATATCCATCTCTGATTGGCTGCAATGAAAGTTAGATTTTGGTTTACACCAAATATTTGCAAGGCCCTCTATGTGGTCTGTGGTAAACTCCAACCAGAAATATATTTGGCTTTTCTATAAACAATATGTTTTTTCAACACTTCCAGAAAAGTCTGATTTGTTTTCAGTCCAATATTTTCCTTCTCATTCTCCCACCTCAGCTGTGAATTTTACTTATGTGTAGCAGAATACAGATTCACAAGTCAATTTTCACATTTCTATTTAGAAAACAACAAATATGTATCTATTGTCCTTCTCTTATTAAAACTTGCATTGGATTGTGATCATATATATCCTGATAAATCCTAGAAAACCTACAAAAGAACATTTAGTTTAAAATTTTAGCCTGAAAAAAGGTGTAAAAGTTCAGGAGATATAAGCACTATAGCGATGCGTGTGTAATATTACACAGGAAAAAGCCACAAACATGAACTCAAACATGTATGATGCAAAAAAAAAAAGAGAAAACACATTGAAATTGATGTCATCAGGATTTTCCCTTCTTTTTTCCAGATCAACATTAATCCTCATGTGGCGAGTGTACATTTTTTAAATATCTGCAGTTTGGACCATAATCTTCTTTTATCACATGACTAGTTGAGAGAGGATGAAGAGACAGGCGGGAGATATTTACAGAGACTGGAAAAAGGCAACAGATGAGGGATGACAGACTGAAATCTGATAAACCAGCCAGGATCCCATCAGAAGAGCAGGATGTGAGGAAAAGCACACAGCACTGCAGTAACAGTGCGTTGGTTTAAAGGAGTGAAGGCTGGGGTTAGATTCAAAGATAAGAGGAAGGTTGTGGGGGAGGGAGGGACACTCTGTTGTTATGTCATGTATGTGAGGAGGTTCCAGGGAATGTTTGAACTTACATGGATGGAAGGAAACCTGACAGTGCTCTGAGGTGGAAAGTAGTCAAACTATCAGATCTCATCCTTGGGTTTCATATTTGGCATCTTATATATGTGGCTTTAAAAATCGCATCTTTCAACATCTTCAACTCCTTGCTGTTTAGAGCGCTCTCACCTCTCGCTCAGGTCCTCTGTTCGGAGTCCGCTGAACGGCTGGAAGCCAGCCCTCTGAGGGGATGCTGGGCTGCAGGGGGAGGCCTGTCCGGATCTCCCTAACGATGCCCGACGGCTCCGACGCCTCTCCAGGCCTCGTTGCTTCTCCGCTCCCCCCAGGCTGACGCGTCGACGTTCCCGGCATCCCGTGGGAGGCGGCTGGCTGTTGTCATCGCCATCCTCATGTCGTAAAGTCATCTTAGAGAGAGGGTGTCGTTAAAGGAGGAGTGAAAAAACGTTCTTCTCTCCCAAATCAAAAGCTTTGATCAACTGCAAACACATAGTATAAAATAATAGATTTATTTTGTACCTCATAGAGGTTGAGCTGCTCCACCAAGTCCAGGTCAGTGCCTTTCCTTCCCAGGTGTCTTTGGGATACCGTCTCTATGCCTTGCTCCTCCAGACTATCCACCATATCATAGAAGGAGTCCTGGTCAGGAAGAGCAGCGAGCGTCTGCAGCAGACGAGAGTCACAACATATAAAGATTAAAAAAAAAAAGATTTAAATACTCTTTTGATGTTATTCCTGAACAAAAATCGTACTAACAATATATATCCTCTGTGTTTCTTGGTTATCATTTTATATTATAGTAAATGACAGATCTAAGATGCAAATATAGATGAAATAAAATCAGTTCACGTTGAAGCATAAAGTGTCAATGAAAAAAAGGACAAAAAATTAATACATTTGAATTATAGTTGTTTGCAAATCCCACACAAAGAATAAACCAAAACCCTACAGTTTGTAGAAATTAAACAATTTACTTTATGTGAAGTTAATCCAACTTCCACACAAACTTCGATTTGCTAATCCATGACTTCTGATTTCTCTGGTGTGTAAATACGACACAGAGCTCATCTTTTCTGAATTGCACCTTAAAACAGGACAAATAATGGCTACAAGAAACCAGCCTAAAGTCTTCTAAATGCAAACACTAGATTTATTTAGAAATCTAAAATGACTGAGTAGCTTCAGAAAGAAAACAGTGAGGTGTCTATTAATCAACAATATCACTTGTCCAATATCTAAAAATGATGAAAAAGAAAGTTGTTTCCTTTAAATCATTTAGCTTTATTAGATCAGTAAAGATTAAGATCATCTAACAATCTTATATACTTATCAGGACATATTGTTGTTTAGTTTGCAATTATTTGCAGGTCTGTATACAGATCTTTACTAATGTTTCCAATAATTAACCCTTTAAACCATGAAATTATTGACAGAAAATTCTGATTTTTTAATAGAAAAGTTGTCATTGAATTCTATGAAAAATTATGAAAAAAAACCCATAAATTTTGTATAAGTTAAATTTGATCATTATTTGCATGAATTTTGATAGATTAGGCATTTCCGTAAAATCTTTTATCCATTTTCTGTTCCCTACATATTTCTGATGTTTTAAGTCGGGTTCTCAAGAGTAAAAATATCCCACTGATGATGCAGAGGTCTCAAAAACCCATGTATCAAATGTGATACATTTGGTTTTAAAGCACTGCAGATCTACCTACCTTGTTAATGAGCGTCATGGCATAGACCAGCAGCTCAGTGTCCACTCCATCTTTCTCTTGCAAGATCTCCATTGCATTGGACCACGGCTTGCAGCCTGGATGTCCCAGCAATACAATTATTCATTACAGCCCAGAATATCACTTAAACATTTAAGTAAACAGGAATATGAGGACTCATCAGCTGATCTAAACCCTGAATGCATCTCTTTTAGTCTGTACCTCTCTTAGTGTCCACAGAGGCGATGGCCTGTATGAGCAGCGGGGCGTTGGATTCAGAGTACTCCACAAACACCAGCAGCAGCTTCAGAGCCGTTTTCACCACCAGACGAAACTAAAAGGAGCAAAAAAATAAAAAATAAAAAAAATATCCATCCATTACGTTTGCTAATACCGAACCCTGTTCTGTTCTGTTCACATCTTGACATTTTCTCTTTTTCTTCTTTTCATTTTGTTTCCAGAAATTAAACCATTTAATTCCCATATACTTATTGATCGGTTTTATAAATCAGTTGTTTGTACTATTTGATAAAGTTTGGAGATAAATAAGCATTAAAATTCCTACATTTCATGTATATTCTTTAATATAACTGCATTAACGTCTGATACCTGTTTGAATTGTTTAAGTGTATTCAAAGATTAAACTAAAAACCATATTAAAATCAAAATTACTTAAAATTAAGTAAAAAAGAAATACCTAAAATCATCTGCTGTGATGCAAATGTTAAGCGAAGATGACTCCTCTTCCTTCCCTATAAATGTTTTAATTCAATAAACCAAATGAAGTCAACTTTTTTATGTTTAGTTTGGAAACATGATTTATGAAGTGAAAACAAAGAAAATAGAATTTATTTTGCTCCTTGTTTGTAGATTTTCTATTTTTTTTTTTTCTTTGCAAGCAGTGCTACTTTGGGAAGACATACAATTGTAACCAAACAGAAATTGCAGGGATTTACCTTCTCTGGAATAAGAAAGCCCCATAATGCATTTCAGAAAGAAGAAATGTTCAAACGATAAGTTATTGCAAAGTTTAGTTTTTATTTTATGGTTAAAATTTTGGTCAGTAAAGTAGGTGTTATGTTGAAACAGATTCTTTACGGAGTCTTTATATGACATAACATCTGTCCCACTATATTAGTGACTCAGTATTTGTTTAATTCACTGCAAACCTGCTGTAGTATAATAAACAGTGATTTTAGATGCTGCATATAATGTATTATCTGTAAATATAACCGAGAGAAAAATAAAAAAAAAAAAAAAAGAACCACGTCAGCTGAGGGCACAGGCTACACTCACAGATGTGTTTGTGTGTGGGTTTTTTTTTTTGAACAGCTGCTAAAAATACGTTTCCCTAAACAATGGGTGTTTGTTCCAAGATAATAACAGCCTGCAGCCTTTTTTTTTCTTCCCTTTTCTCTTTCTGTGCAGATGCTTGGCCCTACCTTTGAGCCAACCAGAGCGTAGAGCCACTGGATGGTCTCCGGGTGGCTGATGACGCCGTTCATCCCGTCCACGTACAGCATGATCTGCCCCAGAGCTGCCAAAAGATACAGAGAATGACACAAACTCTGAGACAACAAACTCAACCTTTCCCAACCTAACAATTACTGACATTTATTCCTTCTGACAAAACACAGTTTAATCTTACACATTTTTTTCCTTTTAATCGATGTTATATAAAGAAGTATTTATAATCTGTTATTATTAGTTTGGTTATCAATTAGTAACTGGTTTTTATTTTGGATTTTATCACAAATCACTCCATTCAGCAAAACACTTTAGGATAATTATGTTTAGTTGATTATTTCTTTGTTGCAATCTTAATGGGAATAAATGTTTTCTAATGGAAATCAATTTGTGTAGATGAGTCTGTAGGGGCTTTGTAACGAAAAAAACCCCAAAAACTTGTTGAATCCCTTCAGCAAAAAAAACCAACAGCCTGTGCATGTGGACTTTTTTGATGTTGTCTATTCTAATGGATTTCTGTAACTTTAAATTTGGCTGTAACATACCTACAGATTTGTTCACTTTTCCGGTCTTTGCTATGTTTCTTTAGTCATATCTAAGACTTAGACTTAGACAAACTTTACTGTCATTTTGTATACACAAACGTGCAGCCAAAACAAAATTTTGCTGCATACAGCTTACGACAATATACTGAGTTTGCACCAGAAGCCGAATAGCAGTGAAATTCAATCATGAAAATAAAGTGCAGCAGTGATATGAAGTTAACAAAAATCGTCTGGTCTCCAGTAAATGGATTATAAACGTTCATCAATGTTGACAGTGCAAAATCTAAACATCCACAAATATTACACTCTTAATTGTTTCGTATATGATTACATATATCCAGTTCCATACCCTCTAAATTTGTTAAATTTAGTTTTTATTTGATTAGTCATGTTTTTCATATCTGTTGTTAACCTTTTTAAAGCACATGCTGCACGTACTTGTAAATGTGCTCACGAATTACAGTTTAACTAAACAATAATCTAAACAGCAGTGAAAGCAATAAACAAATGTCCTTATTTTATCTCCAATCCCAGAAGAACTATTTCCTTCTTGACGAAATACCGGTCAACCAGAAATGAACTTTAACTGCAGTCAACCTGGCTATATGAGGATTAGCAAGAAATAATAAAGCAATCATACACGTGCTATACAGTGCTTTAAATAAAGAATGTAGATGCACCAACTAATTTAAATCAAATTAAAAGGTTTACATACATATATTCCCTCCGTCAATTGCTTAAAATAAACACTGACCCTGCAGCTGAACCGCAATGGTCTTTAAATGAAGGGATAACTAACCTAATAGATATTCTGTATTTTTTACACTTGTTTTGCCCCTGCTTGTTCAAAAAAGCATCTGAAAATGTTTGAAAATATCTAAAGAATGTGATACAACTATAAAAAGACCCCAACAAAAGAAAACCTCAATGACTGTATCTGTGAATAAATTAAAGAATTGAGTCACCTGACAAATCAAAGCTAGCAAACACAAAGCTAGCATTGAGCATAGCATCAGCTGTCCCTTTGCCTCTTTAAGTTTTTCAAACTCTTTGTTAACCATTTGTTAAAGTGAAACTAAAATAAAATAAATCGATGAGGTGGAATTCCCCACGAGTGACGTATGTGAATGATCATAAACTTATAATCAGACAAAGATAACCTAAGTTAAAACATGAGCCATAGATAAACATTTCTCAGATTTCTCAGAAGAGGTAAACTCATTGAGGTATAGTGACATCTTAAAACACAGAAAGCTAAGCAAAAATTTAACAAACGTACTGGGAAAAATGAAAGACAATGATCTTATAACATGATGTATATAACAGTATAGTGCTGTTATATAAATACTTTGTCTTTCTCAACAAAAGACAAAATTGTGCCGGTAGGCATCAAGCTACGACTGGTGTGAAACTAACAGCTTTTCAAAACAATCACATCATGCTGAAAGCTGATCAATGATGGGAATGGGTCATTAAACTGCTTTCATGAACACTAATATTCAGCAGAGAAGCCTGAAATCTGTCCATCAGTATGTGACCTTTAACCAACTTGGATTATGCAGCAGAACAACGATCCGAATCACATCTGCAAGTTCATCTTTAAATGACTCAAAAATTTAAAATTATTAACCAAAGTGATGTGAGCTAAATATGCTATTTACTTATTGTCACTTATTAGAAAATATTCAATGGCAATTGCTGTTGCTAATGGTGGTTCTAGCAATTGCCCCCTAAAACCCGCTATTAGGTTAAAGACTGCAACTATATTCCCTGAATTGATATAATCTTTTGAAAATATGCTTAATATTTTTTTTTTTGTTTGACAGTAGAATCAGTTTACTGATCTGCAGAAGTATGAAAAAAACAGTAAAAACAGGAGAAATCTGTAAGGGGTTTATTTTATTAATTCAAAGCACTGTACAATAAAATAGTCTTTATAGATTTTAGTGCTTGTATAAGCAAACTGAAACTAAAGGTCTTATCTCACTTTACTCCTGAATATAAAAGAAGCTGCACCGAAGGAAAGGAGCTCAGACATCAGGACAACAGGAGAACAACCTGCTCTCCAACATGTATGTGGACCTTTCTTTAAAACTTGAAGTTCTGTCTTTATTTCTGGGACAGATTGTTAAACCCTTTGAAGAAAAGAAACTTCGGAAAAAAAAATCACGCCTTTTACTAGTTGAGAATTTTTTAACAAACTCCATCGTCTACCAGCACAGCCCTTATGTCAACGAATTTTTCATTGACGAGAAGGAATTTTTTGACCCACAGTATGACTACGACTTCACCAAACTTTCTGACTCTGCCATATGCACCAGAGGTGGTGAACTCTACACACGTCCAAAGGGCTGGTACCGTATGGCCTTGAAAGTCAAAGGTAAATATCTGGATGGAGATGCCTGGCTGGGTAGTGATGGATGGAGGAGTCACTCTGTGCCTGGTGAGTGGCCCGTTTCCTATCATGGAACCACTATAGACGGAGCCAAAGGGATCATCAGAAGTCACTACAAAGCAGGCGGTAGACAGTCATATGGAAGAGGAATCTACTCAACGCCTGATGTGCATGTTGCTGAAAGAGAGGAATACTCCAAGACATTCACATCGAAGACAACAGGGAAAAACTACAAAGTGATCCTCCAGAACCGCATACACCCAGATGTGATGGTGAAGTGCCCAAAGCAAGACTACTGGCTCATTCCTGTTCCAAGAAGGACATCTCCTGAAGAAGAGAAATGTATCGTGGAAAGTGCTATTCGGCCATATGGTATTCTGATTAAGAAAATAAAACTTTGACCAGGAGCTCCAATAATATGATTGTTCCTTGTTTAGATAGACTTGCAAATTGATATTTAATCAGTCATTATTCTGAAAGCATATATATTTTTAAAGATTGTGAATTGATTCAGTTTGATTTGCATATGGATGCATTTCATTTCATTAACTATTGTTCCTAATTTCTTGAAAGAATGACAAAATATAAACATTTTGTTTTTTTTTACTTTGTACAAGTATATATACATGATAGTCAGTAAAGTGAGTACAAACACTGTTGTTACTATTATATCTTTTTAAATATGATCAATGTAAAATCAAAATGATACTGACATGTCAAAACTATATGATTCAATATCTTTACCAGTGTTTGTATTTGGGTGTGTTTATTTTTTAATGATTATGAAAAGAAAATTATTCATTTAAAAAACTGTATTTCAACAATTTATGTCCTGTCAGAACTGATTGAGGACTTTCTCTACGATAAAAGCTGTTTGGCAGTTTCATGAAAAAAAGAGGAATTCTTTTCCCATGAGTATTTTATAGGTTACTAGATAAAGGCTCTGAGTTAACGACTTTTCTTTTTATCATCGTTGAACAGTATGTAATAAAATACTTATAAAGTTCTCATAAATGTCAGACCTTAACCTTAAATTATTGATTTATAATAGAATAGAAATACCCTTTATTTCCACTGGTGAGGACATTCAGCTTAGTCAGCAGAAAATCAGCATACAAGACAAAAACAGCAGTAAAAAAAATCCCAGTGAAGATTCACTGTGCAGTTAGCAAAAACTTGGTATCAGGCCAAGTTAAAACGTTTTTAAATCAGAAGAAAACAGTAGTCTGTAGAGAGAGAGAAAAAAACTGTACAAAGGCATATTATATGTTCAATCTCCTCATATCTTTTTAATCGTAATGTTTTCTGTATTTGTGCTAAATGCAATATATATTCTATTCTATTCTATTCTCCATCCCAATCAACATACTCTTTGCACGGATGTTTCTCCCTTCGCTACTTAGTAAACTATACGTGGAGGATCAAAATGATCCGCCAAGTGTTAAAAATGCTTTTTGTCTAGTTTTAAAAAAATTATATTTGTTTTTCCATTAATTAAACTGGTCTATAAAGCCACAGAAAACACTTTAATTACATAAATGCTTTGTGATATGTGTAATAATGATCTCTGATGATTTAGTGTAGGGAGTCTGATGTATATTTGTCAGCATCACATGTAGGGTTGAAAAAACCCATAGAAATGTAAAGAATGCCACGTGTGTTACAGTGAGAAGAAATTATATAAACTATACTGACTAAACAGGTTATTTGTATGATCTCATTTTTTTCATTCAGTTATTCCCACCAGCAGCTTTAGATTAATTATATTACTTCTGACAATGATTTTCTATTTTAACCTTAGAGATCTTCTACCTGTTTTGGGACTTTAGAAAAATTGGGTCAGAAAAGATTTTCCAGTTTAAACTTTTACACATGCTATGTGTAACAAATACCAAAACTTTGTGCAACTTAGCCTGTGCTCTATGTAGAGGTGGGTAGAGTACACAAAAAATGTTCTTAAGTAAAAGTAGCTCTATTTCCTCATATTTTTGATTAAGTAAAGGTAAAACTTAGCCTTTTAAGAAATCACTCAAGTAAGAGTAAAAATGTAATTCGTAAAAAGACTAGTCAAATAACAACTTATTTGATACTTTATAATATTTTTACTCAAGTAAAATTAAAAAGAATGTTGCTGTAAAACTATTCCTAAAAATATTTATGTTATTTTTTCAAAAAGGTGCTCAAGTAAATGCAGTAAATATTCATCTCTGGTTGTATGTAACTTGAAAACACATTAATGTTAAAGGTTAGCGCAGTGCATCATGTAACTTAGGAGAGAAAGCAGGAACATCAACAGTGAGGAAAGTGCTGCTTTGTTTTTCAATACAGATCTTACTTTCGGATTCAAACTTCAAAATAAAAGCTGTGCTTTTCACATGTGTTGACATTTCTAGTGAAAATGTGTAAACGGAAAGCTTCTACAACTGCAGTAGCATTAACACACGATGGAACGAGAATGTATGAAACAATCATTTTTGATAAGAAAAGTTCTTTGGATAACATTTAATAACCTCAAAACTGTTAGTGGTCAAAATTAATTTCTACAAGCCACTTCTTAAAACAGAAAAAGAAACAATAAGAAAAGATATTGTACTGTTGAAGGTAAAGCAAGAGGTTATTAATATTTAGAGTATGACTACTTACTCAAAGAGACCAAGATCTACATTTGGACTAATGATATATTTTCTTAAAACAACTCAAACTTTAAGATTTAAAACTACAACTGAATACAGGTGGGTCTTTCTTGCCACAATAAAAGACACTAAAAATATATATGGATCTCCAAAATTCACTACTAGGAAACTGCAACAGCAGTATTTTCTATGTGACATCATACAAACACAGTAAAATATTATTTATTTGTAGCTTTTCTACACCTTTTTTACCAGAAGTTTTAATGTTTTACCCCTTTTACTGATCAAGAAAAAGCATTTTAAAATACATGAACATTTTAATGTACAAATTTTTTTATGCCTTCATAAATGCTACTCAAACCATATATTTTTCCAGACGTTCAAAATATATAATATGTAACCTTTGACTTTTTGTTTAGTCTTGAAAACAGCAACAAATCTACCTCTTAATATGTAGTTCTGGTAGTTCTGGTCGGCCTCTGCTCCCACTTTAATTAGACACGTCAGTCCTTCAGCCATCACAAACTCATGGACCAGGTCTTTGTCATCCTAAAGCGGGGGGGGGGGGGACACACGACATTTATTTATACAAGATTTTATAGGGTATGTACATCCAAAGCAACCAAAAACAACACAGAGCTCATTATGTTTTAGTATTCAAGCATTTCTTTATCCCACCACGTGATGTCAGTAGTGTGCAGGATAAATATTTTTTATTAGCCTACCTACCTGCCAAAACTCTGATGTTTTTATCTTTTGTTTGTTTAGTGGTGGTGTTTATTTTTGTTTTTTTTAAAGCTGTTTTCCACTAATTCAGACAGGTTTAATTTACTATCCAGCACTAATCTCAGACGAGAAGACTTTCTTAAAAACATTGAGTGTCTTTCAAAAAGTAAAACAAAATGTCATTTAGCTTTTAGTGACTGAGTTTACAGCTCTACACAATGAAGCAGAGAAGCAACAACACAAACAAAGGGAGATACATGTTGTGTTAATAAAGATCCCCATCACAGCAGGAAAAGGGTCTATAACGATCAATAACTTATTGCAATGACAAACTTATAATAACTGCATTTTTTTGTGTTACCTGGAAAATTTGCTTCAAGGAGAACAGAGCTCTCCTCAAGTCCCGTCCGTTGGAGTTATAGAGTTTCTCTGCAGAGAGAAACAAACAAACAAAAACAAAACATCCATTAATGATACAGAACAAAGCTTGTAATCCTGCACCATCTTGACATTTATCTCTCTGAACGCGTTTCATCTCTCTCCAATCTGCACATGTTTTATGATGATGCGAGCATCAATAAAAGCTGCAGGTGAAATTAGTTTCAGCTGTGCAGAAGTTGCCCAACAGCCGGCAATCTGATCAGTTCAGAACTGTGGTAAACTGAGACGAGTATGTTTATCAAACACTTCTAGGAAGTTCTCAGTCGGTATCTGTTTAAAATTTTTCTCATTCACAACCCTACGTGCAAGGAAACACCTGTACTGTATGCTGCAGGGACCATTGGGGATGTATTAATGTTAATGAGTTGCTGTCTGGAGTTAAACATTGAAGTATTCGGCTTGTGACATGGAAGCTGTTCGAGTGATTGCCTACAGACCTCATACCTGTTGTTTTTCCTTCCCCCAGTGACAAGACAACTTCCTGCCTTTGTTTTACAATCCTTATACTTCATTTTTTTATGATATACTGTTGAACGTTTCTTATCTCCTTCCCTGCATTAGAATCTAAATCTTTTCTATAACCAGCCTTTATCAGAAGTACAGCTCATCGCCTTCTCCTACATCATTTGAGAATAATGAAGCAAAGGGATCTTTTCTCTTTGCACAACCTCTCTATTCTCCTGAGCTCATTCACATGTTTTCTATAGGATTTATGCCTAGAGACATTAAAAGAACCCAATATGTGATTGCTCAACTATTTATATATTCATTGATGTATATTTATTAACCACTCTTCCACTATCTTTTTAAAAAAGCAAAAAGAAAATACAATATTCACCCATTTACAGAGTTTATCATATTGTTATTGCTGATGCTATGACCTCATCAACCCAGAGTCTCGAGTCTTTGAAAGAGAAATAACCCTCAAAGGAGGTTCAGGTTCATTTTTTTCGTTTGGGCCAGACCTACCAAAAGTGTGTGCTGCAAAAAAGCTGAATTGTATTGTAGTCTGACCAAAGGACACAGTTCCAGAAAGAAAACCTTTTTTCTTTTACTGTCTGTTTAGTAAAAAGCATCAAATAGTAACTATGTAGACTACTGGACCCCAGCTTCATTTGCTGCAGTTCATGTAGATTAATGGTATCCTTCCAACCCCTTTCATCCGCTCAGTGTACCAACCTCCTTTGTCACATTTCCATTTGTTCAAAACATTTGAATTACTGCTTTGGCAAGTTTTAAGACTAACACACATCTGCCTGTCTGTATTAATGGGTCGTTCCTATTGTGTGTCATATCATACAGTATTAGTATGGCAGCAAAACTGAAAGTACTATACTATTATTACTACTGTACTGGGGGTGGAAAATGTGATCAAAAGTTACATCACAATGAATTTGTTAATTTTGGTCGATAAGTTATCATTTCAGTATCGTTATAAACAAAATAAAAAGCCTCCGAACAGCTGCCAAGTATGCCCACATCCAAGTCCTGTACAAACTTATGACTCTTATGGTACCAAGTTTATAAACCTCCTTCAATATAACATTTTAGAAATATTTCCTTTATAAAACAAACACATAAAACTACATGAAACCTGAAACATCAGTCAGTGAAAAATGCTGTAATCATAGTGTTGGGATCCGGAGTCTGTCCACCATCTTTCCTCCAGCAGAGTGCGCCGTGGGTCTCCTGGGCTGGAGCCCTCAA
>JAUZNJ010013814.1:0-19691 GCA_034780135.1 Jordanella pulchra
ACCAAATAATTCGTTTTTGTAGGAGAAAATTATGCCAAAGTGTGTCATAGCTAGACACCAAATATTATAATTAAAACTTTTAGGTTTTTTTCAGCTCGGAAGTTTTCTAGGCGTCATTTCTGCCTGACAGTCTGAACCGTGGGTTTAAATTCTCCCGTCGCCCATGTGGAATTTTGTAACGTCACCAAGCCTGATATAAACATGTGTCACATGATTTCATGGTAGTGTTCAACATGGCGGCCTTCCTCCTGCTGTCAACAGTCGCTTTGCTGTCTGTCTTCAGCGGGGTTTTGAGTTTTCCTGTCGGTCAGGAGAACAGAGACACCAGAACCTCCTGCGGATACCAGGTCATCAATTACGGCTCTAGTCTGATTTTACTGTTTGAAGATGTTTTATTTTTGTGTTTAAACTAAAATAAGGCTGCTGGAGCTCTCTTTTAGTCATTCATTGTCTGAGCTTTTAGTTTGCTTTAAAAGGACGTTAGTTAGGTTTTATTCGTGTTTAACACTTCTGGTTATTAACGCTGTTTTTTTTTTCTATTTTATTTTTTATTGATGGATTGTGTTTATGTCTGCAGTCATGTCACTCCACAAAACCTGGCATGCTGAATGTCCACCTGGTCCCCCACACACACGACGACGTGGGCTGGCTGAAGACTGTGGACCAGTACTTCTATGGAGGTCGGTCCAGAATTCAAAACACACACTGACTAACCAATCTCATCTTTTCTGCAAGGGAGAGAAGGACTTTCTTCGTTTGTTTTCTTTTCCAGACATGGCAATGAAATTTGACCAGATATACCAGGTTGATTATTCAACCTTTAATTCGAGTGTGTCTGACAGCTGATTACTCAACTAAACTAGGATTTAAAAGAACAATAATCTGTCAACAAACGGGCGTAGGTTACTGTAGTTAAACACATACAGTTTCAGCACCGTTTGAACCAACTATTTACACATGTGAATAAAATAAACGTTAATATCTAAACTTGAATTCATTTGTTACAACCAAAAACAAATCTGCACTCAGATGTATATTTTAGAGTAAATCTCACTTTTATTTTTACAGCTGTTTTGAAATTTCTGGACAATTCTAAGTCGACACCCTTTTTTCTTTTTTTTCTTTCTGCAGAAAACTGCGTTTTTATAGTTTTATTACTTGCATATCTCATCTCTTTTCTATCTGATTATGAGGGCTTATCTTTTCAGCAGAGTGCCTTTAGTGCATTTTTTTTATGTTTGGGGTTTTTATATGAATGATTCTCCAACTACAGCAAAATTGTGTGATCTTTTTTTTTTTTTTTTTTTTTTTTTATTAGATTCCAACATATATCTTTAGAAATCTTTTGATTTTTTTTTTTTTATTATTCATAATGTGTAGAAACATCAACTGATAGAGGTTGTAATAAAATATACATAAATAGTGAGGGGAAATGACAATGTTTAGCATTAACATTAGCATTCTAATCTCTGTTTTAGAGTTAGCAGAAACCCTTTCATTAAAATAAAGAATTTCTCTCATTTGTCAATAAAATTAGTGTTGAATCAAACTGAATTTCAGTTTTATGAGGGATTGAAAGTCCAAAACCTGTTCAAGGGACAAAAGACACGTAGCAAAAACAATTAATATAATAGAAGAATTATTAAAATATATATAGCGTAGTAATTTAATTATAATAGCATTTTTTTGTAAGTTTATGTTTGTGTCTAGTAAGTGCGGGATGAATATAGAAAATGTCAAAGGGTTTTTGTTTTTGCTGGTTAACAGGTTCCAAAGAACGAAGATAATGAACTACTAACCATTGACCAAAATAATATCTTTTGTATTTGAAGCATAAATCAATGTTTTCTCTTTTTTTTTTTTTACGGCTGAGTTGTTTGTTTTCTTGTGTAGATCGTAACTATATCCAACACGCCGGCGTCCAGTACATTCTGGACTCTGTGGTGGATCAGCTGTTAAAGAATCCAGACAGACGGTTCATCTATGTTGAGACGGGCTTCTTCTACCGCTGGTGGAAGCAGCAGAGCTCCAGCATGCAGCAGACGGTCAGACAGCTGGTTAACGAAGGTACAGGAACCTCTGCTGGGACTCCATTCACCCTGGGGAGCGTTTGATTTCATCCTGGCTCAACTCTTTCCCCTCCAGGACGGCTGGAGTTTGTCAACGGCGGCTGGTGTATGAGCGATGAAGCCACCACGCACTACAGCGCTGTCATCGACCAGATGACCATCGGACTGAGGTTTCTCAATGAAACCTTCGGGAGCTGCGGTCGTCCCCGCGTCGCCTGGCACATCGACCCTTTTGGCCACGCCCGTGAACACGCCTCCATGTTTGCACAGGTAGCTTCAATCAAACAAAACTTTTACAGAATGTCATTTGAATCTGAATGAGTGGCTTCTAAATAATCATTTTATCACTAATTTGAGTTTATTTTCACAGAACCTAACCTTGAAACGTGCTGCTTACTCTCTTGTGAAATAGACATTATTGTCCCAGAATAAGACTTTCCTGAAACGCTATGGTTACATTATCCACACTGTAGTGTTTATTTTGGATTTTGGAGTTCACTCTTTTAGAACTTAGTGCTTATTTTTCTGAAAAGCTTTCATAAGTGTTGCTGAGCAGTTACACTGGATTTTTACAATGTAAATAAATGAAACAAATATTGAAGCATAAGGGTTTCATTTACATCCAGTAAATAGCTTGAATGTTTTTATTTAGCTTGGTTTTATTTTATTTCAGTGCTATTTTTCTCTTAAAGGACGGTTGGCTGCTTTTATCATGAAACATATTTTAAGGCTTTTTTTTTCTTTCTTTCCCATTTCTCCTGGTGAACAGTTTGTTTTCTTTGTAGTTTCATAAAGTCTTCTCATTTAAGAGGACAATCATGTATATGAGTGTAAAAATGTGGCTCAGTTGGGAGAGGAATCCAAAAGTTGTGGGATGGATTGGAGCTGTGACCTCTGCCCCTGAGCAAAGCACCTCAGTCATCGTGCCGAATATGTGGTTCCAGTGTAAAGTGGTCAGATTGTTTAGAATAACATTTTATAAATTCAATCTACTTCCCAGTGGTTTAATTATTGTCCTTTTTTGTATAAAATCTTTAACCTTTTCGAAATGCAGAAAGCCTCCCGCAGAGAAAGTTTTCCACTTGTTGTGTTTATAAAAAAAAAAGAAAAAAAAAAGAAAAGTAATCTGTTCAAATTTGATCTAATGTAATGTTTGCCATTTGATATAATCATACTTAATGTTGGGGAAAAATTGGATCTTGTGTTAATTCTCTTTTCCTCCACAGTTGTAAGTGAATATTTTTTGCTACCAGTAGCAGGAAGTATCTCCATAGTGATCTGTTTTGGTTTTTCTGAACCCAACCTACTGAAGATGTTCAGGGTTTTGTCTTTTTGTCCCTCTGCTCAGAGCTCTCCACCCTTTTCATTGCACTCTGGTATTTTTACGTTGGTGTTTTGCACAGACATGAGAAATCTGTCATCAGAGTACATCCCTGTGGAGTTTAAGAATCAAACAGGAGGCAGATATGTGGCTTTGCATTCCAAGCTCTGTTTGTCTGTGTGTTCCAGATGGGATATGATGGCTTCTTCTTTGGTCGTCTGGACTACCAGGACCGCAGTCGCAGAATGAAAGCAAAGGAACAGGAGCTTTTATGGAGAGCCTCTGACAGCCTCACACCACCTATGGCCGACCTCTTCACTGGTGAGAACGAAGAAAATTCTTCTGTTTTTATATCCTGAGTTAATAAACCTGCTGTAGCCTATTTTAAAAGGCCCTTTCTTTCGCATTTAGGAATTCTGCCCAATGGCTACAACCCTCCTGTGGGATTCTGCTGGGACCAGCTCTGCAATGATGCACCAATCAGAGATGACCCTGATCTTGAAGATTATAACGTAGACGATGTTGTTAAGCGCTTCCTTATAGCAGCCACGAGTCAGGTTTGTCAACACTCTTAAGATAAGAAATGAATGACTCTGATTAAGCAGGTAACGGTTGAAATATTGAGTGAATTTAAGACATTCATCAAAATTGGACCCAACAGTAATTAAACCTTTTTGTTTGTGCTTGTAAATGGAGAACTGGGTGAATTAAAATGTAATCTTCCTTACAAAACATGGTTCATTATTATAGTATTTAATTTTAAAAAAAAATCAATAATGTAAAAGTACAACCTTGTTGTTCCCACTCTGATCACTAGATGGCGGTAATGTGCCTCCATTACGATCCTTGTGATGTGTAAAAAAGAGACAAGCAACCTTTGAAGTCTAAACAGACATATTTACCTTCATATTTATTAAATAAACTCAGTTTCATAACCTGCTAAATCTATTTAGAAGCCACTGTTTATGTTTAATTCAAAATCAGAATATTATTTAAAAAAAATAAAAAATAGTTGCACAGACAGTTTTAAGGGAAGTTTACAGCAACTGATAAAAAAGGTTATACCTGCTATGAATGGGGGAACTGGTTTACTGGAACTATTCTACTGAGCTACCAAAAAATCCCTTTATTGTATGAATGCTGTTATTTAACACAATTGAGATGCTCTTCTTCTTTTTCTGGTTGCTTCCGTACCCTTTTTGGACCTTAACTACTTCTGCCTACTTTGTGCTTTTTCATCCTTTCAAATTTCCCAATATTAAGCTGATTTAGGACATGGCTATCTATTGTTCTTAGTTCTACCCCTCTTTTAATTTTTAAATTATTCAGCTTTTTCTGCAAATTGTTGGCCCATAGAAATGAATGGGATTCTGCAAAAAATATAAAAAATAAAGGTTTTGTCCAATTGTGACAATTTGCAAACGTACCTTTTTTTTTTTTTTTCCACAGGGTGCTGTGTCACTTTAAAATATTTAACACCAAAACAGCCATAATATATTGTTCCCCGGTCTGAGCTAATTAAACGGTGCATTTAACTTAATTCAGAAGCACTTTATTTATCCCAAAGAGAAATTAAATTAGTTAATGGGACACATCAAAATGCAGATATTTTATGCCTATTTTCACCACGTGTACTTGAGTTTTACACAGGTTTTGAGTGACGGATCCCTGTGTTTTTATGTGTGAACCATTGATATCATTTTTTCAAAGCTCCGTAAATAACATTTTTAATCACTTTTGAGCTGGCTCGCCTCAAACACTCACACACGTACGCTCTTCAAACCTAAACTGTATTATTCTATGCTAAGATGAAAATCTTTTAAATCCACTTTTTGATTTCTAACACCTTTATATTAATGGAAATGCTTTATTTCAAATAATACTGGCTGTCCTATGTGTCTTCAGCTGATCTACTGACATGTTTTTTTGTTTTTTTTAACGATGTTTGAAACAACTTAAGGAACACTAAGTTCATCTTTTCATTAAAGTTGCCTCCATATTTTATCCTTCTCTTTCTTGCTTGTACGGTTGTTGGGTTTGGATTGTGAAGCTTCTTAATATTATAAGCTATATTTTGATCAACTGACACATTTTTATTTATTACCAATAGTTATGCAAATTCTTGAGATTTCCACAAACAATTTCCTATTTAACTCCTAATTCGTCATCATTTTAGTTTCTATCCTTAAGCTGCTCCGTTCTTCTTCAACCTTATATGTTGTCAAGCTAAGCTTTTGTTTTCTTTTAGGACAGTAACTTAACAGTTTGTCTGCTAACTTCTCCTAATTCCGCCATGTTTCTGACATGTGCTTCTGCCTGCTTCCTCTATTTTTCAGGAAAGCAATGAAGCGTTTCTGTTTGCTGCTCATTCTTAACACTAAGCTTTTTCTTCCAACTTCAGCTTAATTCTGGGTTAATCTTCTGTCCATATTTTACGTTTCTTCAACTTTTAAACACTTCAATCAAGCTTCTTATGTAGTTTGTTGTCTTCAGCATATCTGGTAGTTCTTCCTGACTTTTTCACAAGTTCTTAAGTGAGCTTGCGTCTCTTTTGTTTTCTCTTTCTCTCTGGCTTGATCTCAACTTTGGCTTGATTCTGCTCTATTTCTGGACAGGCATGACGCTTTTCTGTTTTCTGCTAATTCATAACATTTCCGCCATGTTTCTGCTGTCCGTTTCAGCTTGTCTCTGCTATTTTTCGGGAAATAAATTAGGCATTTTTATTTTCCGCTAATTCATACCATTTCAGCTGTTTGCTGTTAACTTCTGCTTGTTTTCTGACATTTTTCAGCTTACAGTTTAGCACACAAACATTCACAATGCATTTTCGCAAAACATGTCACTTGTTTGCTTGTTATTATCAGCAGATTTTCAAAGCTGAATCAATTTTTGTAACATTCTTACCTTTCTTTAATTCCTAATTTCCTTAAAGCTCTGTTTTTCTTCATTTATCTTAGGCTTCAGTTTATAAGACCAACCACATCATTATGACCATGGGCTCAGACTTTCAATACGAGAACGCCAATCTGTGGTATAAGAACCTGGACAAGCTGATCCGTTACGTTAACGGCCAACAGGCCAATGGGAGCAACGTCAATCTGCTCTATTCGACTCCATCCTGCTACCTGCAGGAGCTGCACCGAGCAAACCTCACTTGGTAAAGTTAAATTGTTGAAATTAACTTGTGTGACGAAGAAGTTTGAAGCCTGTTGACAGTAAATCGAAGCGGCATCAATATCAAATCACGTTCCTGCTCTTTAACCAGGTCTTTGAAGACGGACGATTTCTTTCCCTATGCGGACAATGCACATAACTTCTGGACAGGATATTTCACCAGCAGACCAGCACTGAAACGTTACGAAAGGATCAGCAACAGCAACCTGCAGGTAAGTCAACCTGATTTTCTTCCCAGAGATTCACTTTTTTTTTCTTTCTTTCTTTGTTTTTGTTTTTTTTTTCTGTTGCAAGAAAGTCAGTGAAAGATTTGACACATTTTATGAAGTGTTCAAAAACCTGTATGTATACACTGCTCGAAACCTTCCACTGTAATCTGATGCTTTTCTATTCATGTTTTACTTTTAAATTTACAGTCTTGTAATCAACTGGAGGTCCTGGGTGGTCCTGTTTCCAGGAAGGGGCAGTTTGGACAGGGCGACAGCGAGACTTTGAGTGGGTTCTTTTTCTTTTGTTTTTGTTCTACAATAAATACCCCGCCTTTTTTTTTTTTTAATAATGTGTCAGACTCACTATTGTGTGTCTCATACGGCAGATTCTTTCCAGTGTCTGGTAGTGGATCTACCAACTGTTTAGAAGTTTTAGGTGACCCTTTTAACTGTTTAGGAAAAAAAACGTCTCTAGGCTGAAGTTGCTATAAAAACTCAAGCTAATTAGTGTCTGTTTGTTTTTATCTTTATTTTCAATTAACAAAAACATTTCTTCTGTTTATAATTGAATCGTTACTCAACAATGTCCCTGCTTGTTCTATATTTCTAACACTGATTGTTAATTTTCTAGCAGTATAACATGTTCGCCTGCAGCTAAGTCACTGATTCATTCTTCCATCATGTCTGTAATCTAACAGCAGACAGGCTGTTTATAGACTTTGGTTTTTATAGTTTTAACTCTATTAGTAGACAGGGTTATTGGTTTGTTTTGAATCATCTTAAAGAATACAGTGTTTTGTGGAGCTTGTCCGCTCTTTCCTTTCGGAAGCAGAACAGCATTAAAAACGATTTTTCATCCTTCCATCACATTAGTGTATTAAACGCCGGGGTCTCTCAAGTGTCTAGCTCTTGTGCCAACTTGAATAATGTTGTAAAGTTTATGGTTTTTGTCTGACAGCTGCTGTCTTTGCATTAATCTGCAGGGAGAGCCATGGCTGTGGCTCAGCACCATGATGCAGTGTCAGGAACAGAGAAGCAGCACGTCGCTAATGACTACGCCAAGAGGCTAGCCAAAGGCTGGCAACGCTGCCAGGTAGTCAGCAGACATTAATCATATTTCACCTACTTCATTTCTCTATAAAACTCTCCTGTTTTTACTGTGTTGTTTTACAGTGGTTCTTCATCAATTATGATCAAATCTTTCCCAAAAACAAGTATTTTCTTTTTCCTGATGCAACTTGATTGTCTGCTCCAATCGTCAGGTTCTGGTCAGTAACACTTTGGCTTCTCTCACCGGATCCTCGGCCGAAAGAATCTACTGTGATAACCTCAACATCAGTGTGTGTCCTCTTACTGAATCCAGTAAAAAGGTAAACATAAAGACACTATAGATCAAAGAACAGGCTTGTCCTGGTCCGTATAGTCTAAGCAAACCACTCTTAATACATTGAAACTCTGCTGTAATAATCAATAGTAATTATTTGCTCAGTCTGTCTTGTTTTTTTTTACTCCTCTCATTCAGTTCTCAGTCAGTGTGTACAACCCTCTGGGGCGGACTGTCACTTGGCCCGTCAGGCTGCCGGTCAATGGATCAGCATACAGTATTACTGATGCTCGAGGCAAATCTGTGGACTGTCAGGTTTGGATCTACCACTACACTGAAATGCTGATCTGTTATCACTTTGAAATCTTTGCTAGAAGAGTCATACAGCTGGATGATTTGGAGCAGAATATGAGTAATTTAATCAGTGCTTCTGTCTCTGTGTTTTGAAGGTGCTTCCAGTGTCTGAAGCCACTCAGGAAGTACGGGGGAATCGGGGCTTCGCTCGCAATGAGTTGGTGTTTCAGGTTCAAGCTCCTCCTCTGGGCTACAGCACCTATACTGTTTCCCTGCTTCAGGATAGGCCGCCCTCATCTTTACCTCAGCGTGCCGCCCCCAGCGTCATCCAAAATAAGGTCTCTATACACCATCAGCCTCTTTATGGAGGAAATGATATCACTTTAGAAAGGAAATGAGCATTATGAAGCCAAAAATGAATCGTTCCTGAGTGTTATCTTTGTGTTACAGTTCCTGCAGGTGACCTTTGACCCTGAAACCGGCCTCTTGACCGGCCTCAGCAACCTTAAAACCAAACAGACAATAAAGCTCTCTCAGAATTTCTACTGGTTGGTGTTTTCTCATAAAACAGAAACATAGAACACATTTAAAACACTTCTGTTGTCTTTTTACCTCTTAATGATTCGTGTTCTATGAATGTGGGATATTTAAGGTACAATGCCAGTGACGGCAACAACTTAGAGAGCCGGCAGACCTCTGGGGCATACATCTTCAGACCAAACTCGTCCACACCCATCATGGTGGCCAATAAGGTTAAAGTGGAGAGCTTCCAGGTAGAGCGAGCGGCATCCCAGTTAACGGGATTAATCTGTTTATCTGATACTTCAGGGCATTTTCTTTTACATTTTTATCCCAATAAATCAGTTTAGTTTCTTTGAGGCAGCATCTTTAAATCAGTTTATAAAGTTTTTTTTAATACTTGTGTGAAATGGACCCCCAATAAACTTGAAATATTGTGTCCCCAGAACTCAGTGGTACAGGAGGTCCGGCAGTGGTTCACTCCATGGGTGTCTCAAGTGGTTCGTCTTTATGCTGATAGCAGAGCTGTGGAGCTGGAGTGGACAGTGGGACCCGTGCCGGTAAAGTAAGTATCAACCTTCAAAAAGCCAAATATTTGTGGGATACGGAAAAAAAAAATCCATAGATGCAACGTTTAGCTAATGTCTTGTTTTATGTCCTCTTCATGAACAGATTTCCCTTTTTTTTCTTTTTTTTTTTTTTTTTTTTTTTTTATTCATAACATTTTCTCTCTGTTAGTGACAGACAGGGGAAGGAGGTCATCACCCGTCTGGACACCAGTATTAAAACCTCTGAATATTTCTATACGGATTCCAACGGCAGAGAAGTCCTACAGAGAAAGTAAGGTGGAGAGATGGAAATAACTGAGAGAAACTAAAACAGCAGTTCAGTCTTTGGATTTTGTCTCTAACAGGAAAGACTTCCGACCTACATGGCAGCTGAAGCAGACTGAGCCCATAGCTGGAAATTACTACCCCATCAACTCTCGTGCCTTTATTAAGGTCCTGATTCTTATTATTTTTCTTTTTCCAAAAGTTTTCTCGGTGTCTTTTTATTTTGTATTTTATTAGTCAAAGTTCACTGTATGTCTGTACTCAGGATGACGTGGACCAACTCACAGTGGTGACGGATCGGTCACAGGGAGCAGGGAGCATATACAATGGATCTCTGGAGATTATGGTAGGACTTCACATTTTATTCCTTAAAAAACATTAAAGGGGTTATTTTTGTTACCTTGGAGATAAACACTAAAGCTGAGGTTTCAAGAAAGTGCTGTTTTTAAACGCACCTTTCTGCCTAGTAAAACCAGTTATAACCACAAAAAACTACCCATTCTACTCTATGGCTTAATTTCAGTATTCGGATTCTAGATTTGGTTTGTAGCCTGAGAAAAGAGAAGCTTTCTCTTCTTTTTTTTTTTTTTTTTTGTGCATTTCATTCTTAATCTATTTGTCTAAATATTGTACGGGAAACTTTGTAAAATTTACAATGAGCTACGGGAAAAAAATAATGTAATAATGAGTTTTTGCTGCAGTGTAACTTTTTAGAAATTTCTGCAATTAATGAAGTTTGAGAGTGAAATGTTTCATATATTCTGTGTTCCCTCAAGTGCTCGTATACTTATCAGCTAACAATCAGAGTTGAACCATGTGGATGTTGAAGCCAAAGCAAGCATTCATCCTGCTAAAGTGAGGAAATCTTCATCAGTGCAGACTGAACATCTGCAGTGTGGCACAGGGCTGTGTAACATTAGACCATTTGCATAAATGTTGAAACTGCTTTATGTGAACTTAAGTTTTTATTTTTTGGAGCGTTTCACCTTTTTACACTCTTGACTTTTATCCAAACTTTAGGAATCAGTGTTGGAACGGAACAGAAAGGCCGTATGTTTAATGAGAATACCAATCTCCCTCTCCAGCTCCACCGCCGACTGCTGTATGACGATTACCGTGGCGTCGACGAAGCTCTGGATGAGAGCTCTGAAATTTATCCACATGGACTGGTGGTTCGTGGTCGCCTTCTCCTCTCCCTGGAGCCTCCGGCCAGCGCTGCAGACATTCACCGACCGCTGGCCCAGGAGGTGGTATCGCAGCCGCTGCTGTCGTTTACTGATGGAGGCCTGGATCCCAACACTCGACTGGAGGTAAACATGGCGGCGAGGCTATTTGTTCTAAACAGATCTCAGCTGCTGTCGCCTCTATTATAAGTTCGTTCCATCTTCAAATGGTGTAAATTGATTCCATAAGGTGACTTTCTGTCTAAGTTGCTTGGGTAAATATTTATTTAACCAAATGGACTAAAATTATGTGAATTTCCCTTTTTCCTTAGTTTTCCGGCCTTCAGGCTTCACTCCCCCCAGCTGTCCATCTGCTGACTCTGAGCCAATGGGGTGAGGACTCTGTCCTACTGAGGCTGGAACATCAGTTCCAGAGCCGGGAGAGCAAAGTCAGCTCTCAACCCGTCACAGTCAACCTTCAGGTCAGATAAAAAACAAAGAAATATGACAAAAAAATATTGTCTAAAGTATTTCACTTTCTGACATTTTTTAGGTTTGAAAGTAGTGAGCAGCTTGTTTGTTTCTTGTACTGTTCATAAGTAGCCAGTTAATGCCTGAACATGCCTTTATTTTGATTTTTATTGCTGGTCTTTGTGTTGTGCAGAAGCTGTTCTCCACTCTGGATGTTCTGGGTGTTTCTGAGATGAACCTTTCAGCCAATCAGTGGAAAGATGAGATGAACCGTTTTGATTGGACTCCTGAGAAAGGTACAGGACACCGTGTTTCACCTAGTGTCAGCTAGGCTGGGAGTATGATGACAGCATATGTTGGTCCTTTTCCACTGGTTCTTCTTAAAGCCAGCTCGGCTCATTTTTAAGAGTTTCCATGGAGCAGAGCTGAACAATGTGATGCGATTGAATTGATCAGCTAGAAATTGATTGGAGAAAAGGTGGAATGAGTTTTTATTTATTTCCCAGTCTTTTAACCTCGTTTGTTGTTTTTATGCCACTTTGTTTCCTTGGTATGTGGCAGCTGTGGTTGTTTTAAAGAGCTCTATAAATAAAGTTGAGTTGAGGTAGTAGAGCGATTGACAACCCATGGAGTTTACTGCACACTTCAACTCGAAAACTGTGGAAAAAAAGCTACAAATGTGTTTAAAAACTGCAGTGGCCTCAGGGAGTCGAGCTCAAAGGGGGTTCCAAAGGTCCTATTATGGAGGAGGTTCTATTAGGTTTATGAAAGCTAAAGAATTTCATTTTACCATTTTTAGAAATCAAAAACCATGCCTGACATTTTATTTAAAAACAAATGAAAACAGGCTCACAGGAATGGTTCATTTATGTTGTTCAACATAAATGAACTAATCACTCAAAGAATCAGCAGTTCAGACATGCCCACTTTTCTCTAGAAATTCACAAAACAAAGCTGTCGGCTCCTGCAATAGAGGAAAGTGTGACTGGAGGTTTCGAGCAGAGTGAAGTCGACCAGAGTGGCTTTTGTAAATATAAATAGCCCAGTTTTCTACAGATTACATCATCAAAGTTATCATTGAAGCAATCAGTGAAAACACAAGATTTAATCTATACATCTGTGCGCATTCAGCCGGTTTCCTGGACTTTACTTGCTGATTTTTGGCAGTTTTAGTGTAGATTAGGTGAGAATGGCTACTTTTAATAAGGTAACACTAAATATCAGTTGAATACTGAAGGAAATGTTTCTGAATTGGTTGAAAATGAATGTAATAACACTTCTGAGTTTTATCTTAATAATAAGCATGAGCACCGAATTATGGCTAAATAATGTTAGTTTCTCATTAATAGCTCCATTTTTTTTTTTTTAAATCAGGAACTATCAGGATTTAATAGCTGACCTAAAGCCACCATCACACATTTAGAAGCTCACTGTAAACTTTAGGAAAACAAGAAAGATGTAAAAAAAAAAAAAAAGTACTGGCTTAATTTGAATTTTCCTAATGTCACATTTGAAACAGTCCACTAAAATCTACAGAAACCTATTTAAATTAGTTTCTTCATAATTTACTGTGCTCACAACAATCAACTGTCACGTTTTAATCCTTCAGTGGTGAGAATCACTGCTCATTATTATCAGTACTGTGCAGAAAAACTCCCATGAAGCAATTAAACTGAAATAAGATTTAAAACTATTTTAAAAGACCTCTGTGTGTTTTCTGTCTGTTTTTGGAGGAAACTTTTATTAAGCTGTTTTTTTATGATTTAAAAAAAAAAATGAACATGAAGCAATTTGTTTTAGCATATACTGCTTTAATATTTGAATTCCTTTTTTATTTTTTGACAAATCTGCATCTGTTTTCACAGAAGAGAAGCCTCTGCTGAAGACGTTTGAGGATCCTTCTGTATGGGAGGTCACCCTGAGGCCCATGGAGATCCGAACCTTCTTACTCAGGGTCACATTTAAGTAACTGGGCATCAATCAGATAAAGTTGAAATTCCATCTTCCTCTGTTCCAGAGGGCTCCTGAAATACCACTGAATCTAAATGAAAGGGATTTTTATTACTACATAAGTTGAATTTATACATCTTTTGTTTTTAACACCAGGTACAATTGTTTAAGGTAAAGCTACTTACAAAAAAATCAATATTTAAACTCAATGTAGCTGTTAGCCACAGAAAAACAATTCTGAGAGATTGAGCCATGGTGCCTTTTTATTAAAGCTGTCGCTCGCCATCGTTAGTCACGCTTTAGCATTTTTGCTGCAAATTCTTATCAGATTAACGTCTTCTGAAACTGTTGAAATCCTCTTCCTGTCAGAGGAGCTATTGCATAAATGTAGCTTGTTGAGTGGAAGTGTAGCAAGATGCAGAAACAGATAATAGTGGCTATATTTTAAGCTACTCAAAAAATATAAAAAAAGAAGGCTGGTAAATCAAATGATCTTAAATAAACCAGTCAAATCAAATTAAGATGCACTGTTACCATTAACCAGTCTTGCTGTAAGACAGGCTTTGCCCTTTTACTGCCACCTTGTGGTAGCAGCAATACATTGCCAGACCAGCATCTCCACAATGAATGAACACTTGTGATCACTGGCACTGATGGCTATAGCCTAATAAAAGTAAAAGAACCGTTGTACCCAGTGAGGTTGGGTACATGACTTCAGCCTTTATTTTTTAAAAACAGCAAATAATGAATCAAAGCTTAATATAAAAATGTTACAGGGATCCTAAAACTTTTCCAGATGCAAAGTTGTAGAAATTTCTATTGATTTTAGAACACAAAATAACTGCAGACGTTGGGTTCTAATTCAGGAATCCGTACAGTGCTAATAATGTCCACTGATTAAAAAAAGAAAATTAAAGGTTAAATGTTTTTTTTGTTTTTTTTTAAATGCAGTTTATTAAATCTAGACCAGAACCATTTATAGAATCCTGTCTAGTTTTAACCACACATCCGTTTAACGGGTAAAACACTGGTTAGCCAATGATCTAAAACTACAGTAGTGCTGATAAATGAGATAAAATAAAAATGAAATCCATTAGATGTCTCCTTGGTAACAAAGCAGCTTCTGTAAAATATTTTTTCTGGTCTTTTTTTTTTTTTCTGAATGATCTCGAGTCAGAAAATAACACACTTTACACGTCACTGTAATTTCACGATGGAAGACAATGTTGAAATCCATATTCCTTCTGCACTGTGGAATTTAAGAACCATCTGTACATTTATTTCCAGAAGCAGGTACAGAATGTTTCCGTGTCTGGATAAATGCCCATGTCTTTTTTTAATCATTACCAGCTGGTGCCAATTTGTACTGAAGAAACCGATGTGCAATAAATCTTTTTTTCTACTCTTGTATGATGGCAGGTGTTAAGTTTTTTTTTTATCTCCTCTTATAATAAAGTCATTTGCACCTCACTCTTCTTGCCCACCATAATTGAACCCTGCAGCTGCTGCTGTCTGTAGTGACGGTTCAAGCCACCAGAACGACAGTTTTAGTGCAAAGTTCATCAAAGCTGACGACTTGTTTGCTTTTTGTGTGTGTGCAGTAGTGAATTCAAATAATTACAGAACCCTTTGCAGGAAAGTTGACTGAATTACTTTAATACATCCAGAAAATTGATCTTTAAGTGAGACCTGTTCCGTTTGGACATAACTGCAGGTTCTTGTAATTTATTTCAAATTAAAGAAGAAACTTCATAAATCAAATACATTAAAAAAAAAAAGACCTGACAAAATTAGGAATTCTTTCCAGTCAGTTTAGACGTCCAAAACAATTTAACCTCAGAGAGTCCAGACTCCACCAGAGCTTTTAAACTTAAGATTAAACTAAAACAACTAGCAATCATTCAGCCGTCTCATCACCTTTCTGCTCCACATCGTGGGAATAGCAGCAGCTGTCTCCATGTGTGCACGTTCCCTAAAGGAAAATAAACAGGGTCAGAACAAATGGTACATGTGTGACTGCGAGGTAACTTCTAAATGCTACAGCTCAATGACTTTGGATTCTATCAGAACCCAGAGGTAAACCTGCCACTGAGGGACACCTAGACGGTTCTCTATGATGGATCTAACCTGTTTGAACTTCTTGCAGGGAAAATCTTTCAGCTGCGACGAGTCTGTGATCTGGTTCTTTCTTTTGTTCTGGAACTTCTTCCTTTTATCCTGCAGATTAGTAATGATACCACCCCTGGAGAAGAGTGGGGGAAAAAGGCAGCAAGAAACTTAGACAGGTGGAAAGAAATGAACAGAATTACCACTAAAACCATCGTTCAGATTATTCCATGATTCTAAATGATCTTCATGTCTCACAATCAAAAGGTTCTGGAACAGATCCACTGGCCTGAGATGCACTATTTTAATTATCTTGAACTTCATAAACTTTTTTTCCCCCATCAAGGAGGAATTGTTTCTGTTAAGCTGTGACTTTCCTGAAAGGGTCAAAGGTCTGAGCTGTTCTGCCAAAAATTCAGTACGCCTGCCTTTTTCAGACACAATTAAATGAGCAGGAAACTTAACTACATGTACTCAATTTTACATTTTATAGATGTTTACCAGCCATATGTTCCATTGATTTTAGAATTATAAAAGTAATAAACCAGAAACAATCTACTGTCACAACATGCTTGCCAAGGAGGAGGGATTGCTGCAAAGTCATTGACTTGATGCAAACGGTTGAGTGCTTTTGATGGACAACCTTACTAATAAGCATAAACCAATTTTTACTGCAGTGTTTTAAAACTAGGATCAAATTTAAAAAGGATGTAGCAGAGTAAATCTGGCTGCATGATTCAACCGAAATAACTTATAGCAAATGATGAGCAAAAGTAACCAGTGACAGATAGACCAACTTCATTTTACCAACTGAAAAACATTACCAAATTACTTACATAGTCTTTTCTTTAGATCCATCCAAGAAAAAGAGTAAACCCCTCATTTTAGATCTACTAGTTGTTTTTATTTATATTATATATACACAAGTTTTTCTGGGGTGTTTTATGCATACGAGTTCTCCATGTTTTAATCAATCTGCTGCAGTTGTCAAACAATTATTGTGTCTCACAGTAAATCAGAACAGGACTAAAAAACATTTTGATGTGACATAAAGTAGTTTATTTTTTATGTGGAATAATTGTACATATGTACATATATATCTAAATGGTTTCTGTTTGTTCTTATGAATCTGAGGTCGTCACTAATGAGGCCGACTAATCACAGGGCTGTCTGTGTCCTTTCAGCTGCTCCTGTTTTCAGAGGTCATCGCAAATAATTACTATTTGCTCGCAGCCTTGGAAATGTTTTTACAGTGAATTCCCTTCCTGAGGCAACCGGGCTTCATTACTCTGTAGAGTTCTGTATTCAAGCATATTAACGGAAAATTAAGTGGAAGAAAAATCTGAGGTAGATAGGGTTGCACAACCACAAATGATCATCTAAGTGATTAGAAGCGCCTCTATGTGTTAGTGTGTGTGATTTACCCTGCTTTTGCTCGAGCTTTGGGCCCCCAGAAGGCCTGAGGATTCTCCTGGAATCGGGTCAAGTGACGTTTACGGGACTGAGGGTTTGCATCCTCTCTGACTGTGAAGCAGGCTTCAAGGCTAAATACAAGCGGATTATAAATGCATCAGATAACCACTGGAGAACAGTTTGTACGCACTGATTAGACCTTCATTGACCTCACCTTGGTTCAGTGGAGAGGATCCTAAATGCAGGACTGGTCTCAGACAACTTCTCTCTCTTTACTGGATTTATTTTCTCCTACCAAGGATGAGAAGACAAAAATACATGATGGATTTCTGTTGAACGAGGATAGAAATTATTGTTTTCTGAACCATCTACCCAGCATCGCATGATGTCCCAGATGACTCCAGGAGGAGCGTCGGTCTTAACGGCGTTCTTACAGGCGTGAGAGAGAGAAACCCTGTGACCAGCATGAAGGAGAGCCGACCTGCAGACAGATAACATCATTCAGTCCAAGGCTGGAAAATTCTACTTTCATGTGCTTGAAGATAAAGGTAGATTAGATCAACAGTTGATCTACTCGGAGTATTAATTCATATTCTGGATATCTGCTTTTTCCTCTTATGTGTTGTTACAGTAAAATATAACCTAAATGTCTCTAAACCAACAAGATAAAGTTGTCAGTTGTCTCTAACAGTGAAAATCATAATGTATAACATAAACATAACTCATAAGCAGTATTTCATGCCATCTGCGCCTTCAGTTAATTGACTGCTTTTCCTAATGGTCGATATGAGATAAAGCTCACAGCTTCGACTCACAATTTGAAAATATTTTTAGATTCTCGGAGTTTTGAATCTCCTCAATCAGATGATGGGGTTTTTTTTCCTCCTTTTCCATCTTCTTAAAATATTCATACGCGTTTGTCTTTGGGGGCTTTAATAGACCATAAATAATCCTTCTTTGAACCTTAATTTAAAAACTAGACCCCCTGGAGCTGTTGTGCTGTAAAAACGTTCAAACATCATTGAACAAAATGTGACAAACGGCTGCAAAATAACACAGCGAATGGTTTTATTTGTTGGTGTTTATAATAGTAACACTCTGCGTGCTGCTAATTAAAATAACCTAGGAACTGCATACGACAGCATGTCAGGTAGAGTCTACCTGAACTGGAGCAGGGACGGAGTATTACAGTGTATTGTGCTGCTCAGATTGTCCACTGTGTAGTAAAGAGGCACATCTTCCAACTCCTGAAACAAATGAAACAGAAAGGATTCATTGTTTAGACTTTAACCACACCTACGTGATCCTGCTGACTAATAATCTCCTACCTCAGTCACCATGCTGAGCATGCCCTCAATACGTTTAGAAGTCCCAAATCTAGACGGGTTCCCCGACACGGCTGCTAGAACCTTCTGAACAAACTCCAGGTCGTGGATGGCTTCAGCCCAGATAGGACCACCCAGCTGCAGCAGGCGATCCACAGACGTGCAATGAAACACGTTTATACAGAAATTACCACAAACAAACAGAATCAGATGTTAAAAAGACTGGAGATTACTTCCCTATTTAGTAAACATAAAGACCTTAGAAAGACAGAAAGCTGCATCTGAATGTCTGTGTGTTGGTGTGTCTGTGCCACCTGGTGTCTCTGTCCACAGTGGTCACACTCTGGTCCAACGGGGGGTCCGGTGGCAGCAGAATATTTCATGCTGAAACCACAGAAATCCACTTTAACACATAAATACTTGGAGTGAGATAACAGGACACATGGCAGGGAGAAATAACACTGAAAAAGTCTAAATTATTTTTGAAAATCTGACAAAAGATTTGGAACAAATGGAAGATATGGATGAAACTTCCACACGTTAGAGAAGCAGTTTTAGGTTTGCAGAGCGCAGAAGCTATTAGTGCTGATATCTCTGATCAAATGGTTGATAAACAGAGAATTACAGGATGTTCTGCTTATCAAGGCTGAAAGAACAGCGACAGAGTTCATGCTGGCGGGTTGAATACTTCAGAGGAGGTGCAGACCACCCAGCTCGTCTCTCCTGCCGTCAGAAAAAAAAGGTGCAGCCCTCAAGAATAAGCTGCAAGAACCAACAGATGGCAGCACCAAGAACAAAGGGATTGGATTTTATATTTGCAGCTCTGGGAGAAAGAAGAAGATTCCTGTTGATGTAGAGTTTCTACTATCCTCAGCTATTCAGTCACCGCCTCTGCAGAGGAGTTTACTCATCCAACCATCACAACCAGAGCAGGACTGGGATCAGTCTTACTGTTTTCCATTGCTTATTCTCCTGCCCATCCTCTGCATGTGGAAGGAGCCACAGCCCACACAGTTGTACACCAGAGCCTGTTTACTGCAACACAGAAAAATGGACAGAATAACTTTTTACAGCTTTAGGTTTTACCAACATTTGTTTACAAATGATTGTTTTGATTTTTTCCCCTCAGTGATGATAAGGACTAACTGATCAATGTGAGCAGATTGTTGACATTATTCTATCATTGACACTGTCTGAATGGTTCATCCATGCTGGTTCCACAGAGCTGGTTCTCTTACAGTTTCAGTGCTAAATGTTTTAGCTGCTAACAAAGGTTTGTCAAAAGTTATATTGTCTCTTTTTTTTGTCTTTTGCTCTCATCTAATATTTTTTCTTATTATTTCTATTATTCACATGTCCAACAAGTTGATCTTATACTGTAATATAAATAAAGGTGAATAAATCCTAAAACAAAGTTACAAATAATAATAACAAACAAAAATGTTAATGAATAACTTATAGAGATTCAATGTTTGAATTTTTAAGCTTTGAGTGAAAAGTTAAAATAATTATATAGTTAG
>JAUZNJ010013814.1:19791-32833 GCA_034780135.1 Jordanella pulchra
GCTGCTTTATTATTGGTTTTATTTGTTACCAAGTGACCAAACTATTAGAAGGACCAAACATTAGTATATTTAGAATATTTTAATTAGAAATTGTCTAGTTTTTAAAAGCAAGGCCCAATTTAATGAATTTGTCGTTTTTTCTAACAAAATTCATTTGTTTAGGTTTTATTTTATAAATAATATAATATAAAATCATTTTTTTGGGTTTTTTAACCAGACTTTACTGGACGGTGTGGATCCACTGAAAGCTGTCATCAAAAGAGAAGATAAATAAAATAATCTAAAAAAATCTGTTAAGATTAGGATAAAGCTTATTGGAAGAACAAACTTCTCTATTTTTTCTGGTTTTCAGTTTCCTCTTGTTTACGGATCTCAAGTTTTTCTCCCTGCTTTGGTTTCAACAGTGGCCCAGTTTCTCCATCATTCATCTTTTATCATACAGCATATCCAGCCTTTGTTCACTGAAGGTTTACATGTCATTCATTATGTGTGTGTGACAGAGAGCGAACCTGGCAGAGTTTTTGACAGTAGCCTGTCCTGTGAAGACTCTGACAAAGACTCGAATGTAAAAGTCTGCGCTGATGGACAGCAGTGGCAGGATGTATCGCTGGTACACTCCTGCCCGCTGATCCAAGCTGTGGAGGATGATACGAAGAGCCTGCAGAGGAAGCAACAGATGACCACAGGGTCATTCGACATGACAAATGTACGCAGACATACCTGGACTAAAAAAATCCAATTAGTTGAAAAGATGTTTTTTTTTTTTTTTTTTTCATAGAGCGAATCTTAATCTTTTCCTTCATCTCAGTGATGAAGTAGTTGGATTTTTTCCAATAGAAATGCAACTAAACGAGATTTAACATATTTCCATATTCAGTATTTAAAAAAAGATTAGCAAGTGACATGCTGCTTTTTCACAGTCTTAATCTTTGATGTGAACCATTTAACAGGTGGAAGAGAGCCAATGAATCAGTTATCAACCAACGGTCACCATGGGAACCACTTTTTTAATCCATCCTCAGAGCTCTCACCATCTCATGACAATATTTGGCTTTGATGGAGACGGAACCATATTTGCTGTAGCAGGTTTCCCCGTTGTTTCCCGCCATCACGGCCATGTCTGTGCACGTTACGCACAACAGACCTGAGATGAAGAGAGAGAGAGAGAGAAAAGGAGACGACCGTTAGCAAAGAACTTGGATGTAACACCTGCAGAACTGTTTGTCCTGATGCAGATTTGACTGTTTATAAAGCTTTATTTGTGAAAATAAATAGATAAAATCATTAAAAAGCTGATTTCAAATACTTCAAGAATCTGACATAACTTTCTATCATGTCCACAAAACAGCCTGCGTTAGAATTTATTTTAAAAACTGCTTTTTTTCAGCAACACAGGAAACATAAGGAGCCGGGAAAGAAGAGGAAAGTCTTTAAGCTAAATAAAAATATGAATAAACAGCTGATGCTGAAAGGAATCATCACTGAATAATTAATGTAGATTAATAGGAATTTCTGGACTCTAACCTTCAAATAATCAAACAGCTTCACAAAAACATCCCGAGCTCATTTAAAATGTTTCAACGTGTCCCTTAAATTGCAAAAATTTATTTTAAACAGAAATTTTTTGGGGGGTATTTTTCTAGTAGCAGAATCAATAAGAAAACAGATATAACCTTAATTTAAAGTCCAGAGTTTTTAATCCCTGAATGTTAACCTGAACACATTCTTAAGTAACCTTCTTCTTTATATTCTCAAATAAATCAAGAAGCATGCAAAAAATGGAATAAAAAAAAATGTATTGCTGCAAAACATTTCACACCCTGCAGAATATTTGATTCTTTTGATTGAAATAAAACATTAAAATGTTCTGGAAACCTTTTAACATGATGTCTGAACAGCACAATTATTTGCATGAAAAGCATTTGCTGCCTAAAAACGGTTATTCATACGAGTTTAATTGATTAGAAACAGACTCATCATGGAAACCAGATTAAGCCGCTTTTGTGGGATTTTTAAAAAAAGTAATCATTGCTTTATTTTTTTATTTCATTATTTTTTTGTCTTTTTATACTTTTACAAAACTATTAGATCAGTTATCAAAGATAAATTAAACTACATAACTAATTTGCTGCTGTGATTAGCTTATAAAATGTTAAGAAACAGAAGTGAGATGATTGTCATCCTGTTAAACTCACCTCCCTCACTGACAGCCTGCACAGCTGCATCCAGGAAAGCTGCAGGGCTTCCGTAAGGATCCAGATCAATAACATCGTATCGTTCTTTCTTCCCTCGCATTTCATACATCAGCATGCTGGCCACCATAAAATAAAGAGAGAATTTTAGCTTCTGCTGAGATTAAACTCGGACCCTTGTAGAGAGAGAGGAAGAGAAATGATGCAGAACTAAAAAAACACCACAGGATTCATTTAAAAATGAAGATGTGGAAAAGATGCGTTACGTAAAAAGATAGAAAACTAAGAGTGGAGGACAATGACTCATCAGGAGCATCAGAGTCCTGAATCAAGAAATAAGCAGGTACCTTGCATCCTTGCAGCTGGCCTGCAGCAGGTGGCTGACTCTGTTGTATTGGGCATTCCGTGCGATCAGCGCCGCCGCTTTGGTGGAGAAGTCGTTGGCGGTGACACCCTGCAGGCCCGGCACCTCGAGGGCAAAACGCACCGAGCGCAAACCGGAGGCTGCGAGGCCCTCCAGGATACGAAGACCGTTCTGAAAGCCAGCGATGTGAGGAAATGAGCAAAGGACCAACAGGGCATCAAAAATTTAATTCAAAATAGAAATCTTTACTAAACATACATCTGTTCACACAAACTACCTGGATTTTCAACTAATTGAATAAGCTGGTAGCAAAGAAGAGTTTTCAGGGTTTAACCTCGAAGGTTTCTATACCAGAGTAAAACCTAAACAAAAAGGCAAAGCATCCTTTTTTTTTTTTTATCCAAACTTTCACTTTTTGAACTTCATCGTAGTTTTGAGGCTCTTTTTAAACCAAAGCTTTCAGTTTCTCTGAGGTGTAAACATCACGCAGCACAGCTGGACCAGGGCCGCTACTTATACCGTTTCCACACTTGTTGCTAGGTTCTGGATCAGAGTTCAATTAAATGTTATTGTATGGATTTTCTATTGATATTAATACTGATGTAGGTTTGTTGCAAAGCCACAATTTAAAGTTTGTAAAACTAAATAAACTAAAATAAAAGGTTGTGTTGCTTTTTAACATTTAAAGTGGAAGATTATGCTTTTCTGATGACAGACTTGTTCATTACTAAACCCATAAATGCAGTCGGCTCAGTCGTAGTAGCCAACCCCAGTTAGGGGTTTCCACTCTGGGCGCTGGACAGTGTTCCAAGGTAAATGCTTTCAGCTTTAAAAATAAAAAACATTAAAAAAAATGTCCGATTGTCTCCTTGTTTCCATCCAACCAAAATTCTAATTTTACGCAAACTTTTAAAAGTTCTAAAAAGGGGAAATATGACATTTTCAGAGTCTGAAGTGAATTAACCAAGCACCGCAAAGGCGTCCTACGTCGTTGTCCATGTTAGGTTATCAACAAAGCAAAGTCAGAAACATACATTTACTGAATTCTGATTTCTTTCTTTTTTCCTTGCATACCTCACATTTTTCCCCAACTCTTGCGGTAACTTCGGGCTCCTCTACACCGTTTTTCTCCTCCATCTGTACATCCGCTTCGCTCGGATCCTCTGACAGAGAGACCACCACTCTCTCTTTTTCTCCAGGGACGAGCAACTTCACTCCACGTTGGGCCATCAGGTCTCTAGCAAACTCCGTGATCACAGCACATCTGGAAAAGAAAAAGGCAAGATTTATTCTTCATGAGCACAGAGCTAAAGAACAGGAAGTTCATTCTCACCACAAAGTGTTCTGTTCCAACGACAGATAATCTACTGAACAATCCTTACGTTAAATCCCTGTTGAACTCCTGGACTGGGTTGTAAAACACCTCGTTTGCGTTAGGAAACAAGATGGCAGCCTTTCCCTCTTTGACAACAGTCTCTCCAGGTAACAGGTTCCCTGGACGCGGCTCCTCCGCATCATGCATTGGTTCCGATGTATTCCTAGCTGCTGGAGATTCAGCTGATGTGCATGATGGGACATTGGTGGTAACCTGGGCATCCATAGAGCTCAGTCTCCTCCCCGAAGTGCCGCCAGCAGCACTCCTGCGAAGAATCTGTTTGGCTAAATCAGAGAGAGAAGGATGCAGTCGACGGGAGTTGATGCGATGAAGCAGCCGTGCTGTCCGCAACAGCATAAGGTGCAGCCTGCAAAAAAAAAACAAAAAAAAAAAAACAGACAATGCAGAGTTTTATGGTCAATATACTTTTACAATCAGTCTGTTTTTAACTGTGTGTTGTTGTTTTTTTTTACGTTTCCTTATTAAAATCTATATTGCCTGACTTTTCTTAGCTTTCTTGTTCTTAAAACCTTCTAGAAAATTAAATGAATCCAAAGAGATTGAAAGCTTTACAAAACCACAGTGAGTGGAAATGAAAGCAGCAGCCAATCTTCTTCACACCTGCTTTGCACGTTTTTTTTTTTTTATTACACCCTTTCCAATCTCAGATGCTGGAAAAAAAACATTTTCTGTGTGATCATCAAAGCTTCTAAGATTAATTTCAGGGCTGAAGCACCAAAATAATCAATTATTGAAAATGTTAAGAGATCAACCAATTTTAACTTCAGGTCGATGCCGATAGTTTTGACCTTAGTCTAACCGATCTCCGATATGGGCGGCCGAATCTTGAGGCTAATGTTGCTTTGTCTTCCACCATTCTAAAAACGACACCAATGACAAGTCTCAATTTAAACAAAAAGAAACAGTTATAACAAATCAAAGAAAACATTAATACTGGATAGAAAAAGGACAGGAGTGATGATGCATGACATCGACTGGAATCATGGCTGTTGAATGCACTGATGAAACGTTGCTGTATCCACCGATAGCGATACAAGAAACAGAAAAACAAATGTTGGCCAAAAATATCGGCCAGCCAATGAATTGGTCAATCTCTTAAAAAAAATAAATCTTCTACTAATTAAGTAAACTAATAATTGCTTACTGGGGTAGACGGATTCTAAAACACACTTTTTAACTCAGCCAGAACAATCCTAGAGACAAACTTTACAAAAAAAATGCAGTTTAAATTTAAGCTGAAAAACTTTCCTCATCATCTTAAAAAAGGGAAAGACAGCAGATGATAAGCTAGGTCTGTATGTACACATCCATTTTATTTGGATAACGTTATACTTTCTAATGTTGATAAATCTCTTTATGCACTTTTTCCAAGAGGCAGCTGTTGCTTTACTAATAATTCAACTAAGAGGTTTAGCTTTCAACAATGCTTTCCTTTTTTTTAGCTGCAGACTCTTCCTTTCCAACAAATGTTTCTGTACACACTAAAGACATGCTATTTTATTTCACTGAATAAGATTTTTATTAAAAAGGAAATATTTTTGACTATTTGTAACTTCATCGCTCATTAATTAAGTAGTTAATTATGTAGTTGGGTAATTATTTGTGAATTTGTAAAACCTCATCAAAATACTGCTTGGCAAAATGGCATCACTTGATTTTGTTTTGAATAATTGTCTGCAGAATTAGCCCTTTTTTTACCTGATTGTTTCCAAATAGTCGTAGATTCCTGTGTATGAATGAGTATCTCAACTTTTCTGGACATCTAAGAGGGTTTAATCGTGACTGTAGGTCAAATATCAGCGATTTCGCACAAACTGGGCCATACTAACCTGTAAATAAGGTTTAAAAATACATTTAAAGAAAAGGAGAACAAATCTATAGCAATAAACAAATGGATAAAAAGCGAAAAAAAATCTACTTAAAACGCAACCTGAGCTATTTCGTCATAATTTCCAAGAAGGTATTATGAAAAAAACAAAAACAATTTAAAATACTAGTTTAATACAGTTAAAACTTTCACTGCCATCCAGCTATATGCTACTCAGGAGAATAATTTCTAGACCTTCTTGTTTTATATTGAGCCGTTTTTTTTCATTCAATTATTTTTGTAAGAAAATCTTTGAAACCAAAAGGGGCGATATCAATCTATATAATACATAAAAAAGCCTCCAAAGCAGACAAACCGTATGTAAAAACAAGTCGACTAACCCATCCTAACTTATGCTAAACAAACATTGCTAAGCTTTTTTTGTGTGTCTGTTGTTGATTTTTTTTTACCTGTGACACTTCCGCCAGCCGGGATCTACCAATCTGGTTTATAAAGGCTCGTAATTTCCCACCAAATGAAAGTATCCTGTTGTGGTTTAACTGCTGCGTTTTTGATTTGCTGCTCGCTCACACTAGCACATGGGAGCAGCCATGATTGTAGTGACTGAACGGAAGCCTGGGCGGTTCAAAGTCAATTTAGAATCGAAAAGAGTCCACTTTTTTTTATTTTCGCCACAACACATTAGGTATATGCAAATAAAAAAAGCAGGTATGTAGTTATTTTGAGTTTTGCTTTGTAATATAAAGAAGAAAACATGAGGTTGTTAGTTTTTGATGGTGAAAAATGTATTCTTTATTTTGCAGTAGTGTAAACCACTAAGATTGTGAAATGTTCATTTTATTTTCATTATAGAGACTGTTTGATGTAAGAAACGCTGTCTTTTGTTTGTTTTTTATTCCTTTTTATTTATTTACAGATGTTGCTCTAATTAATTTGTTTGCAGGATGTGTGGGGTCTGCAGAGATGCTAGCCGAATGTTCTCTGACCTTAAGGCAGGGAAAGATTTTGGTGGAGGGATGACAGCCCTGATTCTTCTCTCTGGACAGCTGTTTGGACTTGCTCTATTTTATGGATAAACCAAACCACACAGTGAGGGATGAACACAGGACAAGGACTGGACTTTGAGACCTGTTGGGTATATAGAATATATCATAGAAAATTCAACTTTAAAAAAACAAATCCTGTCTAAATTGTTTTTTCATAATTCTCGCACATTCATTGAAAGAATCACAGCAGCCCCCTCCCTGTCCTGGAAAGGGAGTGGCAGTGACTGGTCTAGAGCTTTCATTACTCTCATTACTCTCTACTTTGACACCTTTCTCCGATTAGGGAGCATTGATGTGAGGAAGAAAACCATCATCTCTGCTCAAAGGTGAGACAGAATAGCTCTTTTAGTACCTGACCTGCACGGTGATATCAACTGATCTTTTCTAACTGATATTTAAGTCATTAAAATCTACTTTTTGGCTACAAGACGTCTCCAACTTTGTTTTTTCAGTCCTCCTAAAGAAAGAGCCTAATCACCAGGAGTGGTGTGATACGTCAGTTATGAAGTAGGCAGCATCCATACGGTAACGGATCTGTCACAGAGAAGTTAGGTGTTTTACACTAAGTGCTATCAATTAGTGGTTTAGATCAAGTCATATTTCTGTATAATCAGAGGCGGATCAAGGTCCATATTTAAAGCTACAGGAAATCTGTAACAATTGCTACTCACAGGCACTCTCCATCCAGTCTGAGTTTGCTTGGGCACTTTTGGAAGAAAGAATGGCAATATAACTCACAGACATTTACAGCTATCTCTTACAAGAAATGGAAAAAAGGGAAGACAGATTTTTCCCTCCAAGAACTTTGAGAAATTTGGAAACAAAACTATAAATAGCTATTAAAAATGGATTCTTAATAATTGCAATGTGTGTTTAATGCAGTCTTTAAACTTTAGAATAGAAAGCTAAACGTTCGAGAATACTGGACATGTTTAATTGCAGGAGTTTGGTTTCATTAAACGTTACCATCGTCTGCTAAAGATCTTCCATACAGGGGCCTTCAGTAGAGCCTCAGAGAAGCTGTATGACGTATATAATATAGAGGGAGAGGGTTCATCAGTCAGCAGGAATCTGGCCTACTTTTCCCCCAGTAAACATGCATAAAACCCGTCAGTCTCCCTCCATGAATAATAATCTAATATCATTGCGCCTGCAGTTAGTGGTGCATTTTAATCAAAAGGCTAAACATAGCCTATAGAATAACCACTTTCCTCCGGATTTAAGAAGTAAGACGTTGAAAATCTCTCTGGAGAAAGGAGATAAGGCCAATGGGTTGCATAAATGTATTTTTTTTCAGAGCATGATAGTGATGCCCTTTTATTGGACAAGTAGCCAAAACATAATTTAGCTTCATTTCCCCTTGCCTGCAGATTTCATGCTCTTTTCTCACAGTGCCCACTCACCAGCGCCATACTAAGCCCGTCGGAAACTGTGTCGCTAATCTTTATGTTACCTGTTAATACATATTTAAATGTAGTCATTTTTCTTGCATGATAAAAAAACAGAACAAATTCATTTGAATATATGACATTATGCATAAAATGGTATAAATTAAAACTAACATAGTGTTCCAAAAATAATGGCACCATCTGTATTCGTTCTGAGGATTGTTGTTCAGATACAGTAGTAGATACAGTTATAGACAGAGGCAAAATGTCAATACTAAAAACTTGTTCCTTTAAACTAATCTGTTTTTACATTAGCAAAATATATTTTTATAAGACTATCAAATCATAAAAATGTTATTGCACTATAGAAATAACTGAATGCATGACTAATTACCTGAATGGGCTTATACGTATATAGGATTGATTTTAACATATGATTGGATAGACTGTTGTTGATGTATAACCATAAAGATCTCTTATTCAGCAGTTTTCTAGTAGACAACTAAGGATATTCTGTTAAATATAATGCTATAGAGATGTGTTTATTCTCTTACAAAAAATCTCCTTCCTCCAATGAAAAGTCACTTTATGAGGTTGCCACCACTGCGTTTTACTGTGGGTGTTGTTGCACATCTTTTGGTGATTTGTTTTTATAATCAATTTAGCTTTTGGAAATCCAGCTAAAAGTTGAAGCTTGGTTTTAACCCAGAAAAAACAATTTCTTGCACCTTCTTCTGTGTCACTGTCAGGCTTTTGGCAGCTATAGTGAAACAATCCAGGTTTAGTCACAGAGGTACCTTCTCTTCTCCAATTATGTGCAGCGGCATATATTTCACAAAGGGGCTTCTCCTGACAAATACCTCTTCAAAATGAAGTCATGTTGATCCTTTGCAACCTCCCTGTAAACTGTGGCTCAGTTAAAATGATGCAATTGAGCAAAATTCTTGAAAATTGTACTGGGATAGCCAAAATGTATTTCATAAACTCCAGTTTTATTCTATGTGCGAGAGTTGTCAACAAATGGAGATAAAACTAAATCATTAACAGCTTATTAAGGAAGGTAAAAGGATTGTTTTGTTTATTATTTTTTCTACATTTTACTCCCAACAGATGTGTCTCTATTTTTTAGTTGAATAATAAATTATCTTTTAATGTCAGGTAATGTCATGAAATCATATATTTTGCCCCAGTTTTACCATACAAAAACAAAGCATAGAAAGATCCTTTGGCATAGAGAAACAGTCTTAGTCCTCCTTCAAACTTCTACTTACCTGCAGCTATTTTAAAAAGGAGATAGCTGTCTATAGTGGTATATATTGTCCCTAATCAAAATTCCTTATAAGATCTTTGCTCTGTTCAGCAGCCAAACAAATCACTTTATGGTGACAAAAAGAATCACAAATGCATATGTGTGGAAATATATCTCTAAAAAAGGGACTCGTTATCCCACCTCACCATTCAGTCATTTCTGCCTTTACTGCCTATATGCACGCAAACCTGAACATCTGGATGGGGGCGCTGTGACAATGGATGCCCAGAGAGCGTGGCGCTATACATCTGACACAGGAGAATTATAGAGTTAATAGTATTTGGCATGACAGGGAGAGAGAGCGGGGAGCGCAGTGCCGTTCCTGAGTGCAGTCTCATCCTGTTTAGTATTCACTGTGCGCAGCGTCCTGGAGGCCCTGGAGGGCTCACCTGCCCGGAGTCTAGACGCTCTGTATCACCCAGTGAAAGGACAGCGGCCCCTGGCTCCTCGGTTCTCGCAGGGTAGGGCAGGAGGGAGAGTCCTTTCCACCGCCTGAAGACACCCCGGTGAGTGTGCGGGTTAGGTGGGTGGACTGGTGGGTGGGGCTCAGACAGTTGGGTCGACTGGGGACGCTCACTGCACGTCTACCAGCCTCCTGCGACGTACTTAAAAGTAATCAGATTACTTAGTAGTGTATTACTTAACTTCCCGCCAAATCTGAGCAAAATATACATTATTTATACATTTTTGTTAGATATCATTTACTTTTAAATGTAAGCTATATATTATTTTTTTTTATTGTTATTGTCATATCAAAACATATTTTTTGTCTAACAATAACACTGGATTGGAATCAATAACCCCCATTTCAGGTTAGGTTAATGACAGAAAGCGGTTAACTCACAGAGACAATTAGTGCCGGAAGTCAAGGTGTCATATGTCAGTTAATTATAATAAAAAACAGTAGCAACAGCATCCTTATCTGTCCGTCTCCCTGCTTATCCATCACACCGATCAGTAGCTCTGTGATCTGTCTGCAACCCCTGGAATGGGAGGGTATAAAAAAGAAAGATCCCCCTCTATGCTTCCCTGTTTCCCCCTCCTCGGTAGTTTGAGCTCCAATCCTCGTCTGCATGCATGCCTGGATGCATGTTTGTGTGTGTCTGTGTGTGTGTACATGAATGGTCCACAGCATACAGTCAAAGTGAATGACTGTCTGTAGCGAGGCGGAGGGAGGGAGACACTGGACCGCTTCTTCTGTGCCGCTCCTCCATTTGGAAGATTTTTTTTAGCAGAATCCTGCAGAGGGGTAAGTTGAAACGGGTCGGGTCAACTCGTCCTGCGGTTCGGACTGGTTAGAATTAACGGGACGGATGCGTCTTGTCCCACTTCAACACTGCGCGCGCGTGTCGTTTGTGGGGGGGGGGGAGAGTCCTCATGAATTTGGATGAAGTGGGAGGTGTGGTGTGCTGCTGAACTGAAGATTTGGTTGTTGTGAGCTTTGTTTTTTTTTTTTTTTGAACTGGGTGGTAAAGTTGTGGCGATTGCTGTAGGGGGATGGGGACATGGGGAGAGAGCAAACTTTAACACTTTACACCCAGAGTTTTGTCGCGCACCCCCCTTCTTTCAGTGGCGACACCAAGAGGTGGGTCAGTGGGGGCTATGGTCATTTCCCAATAAATAATAGAATTCAAAGATCATTTCAAAATCTGATTTACTTTCATGGGTTATATCTATTTAAATTTTTAGATTTGCCTTAGTTGCACCCCCCCCCCCCAAAAAAAAAGCTGATTATGTTCAACTTCAAGTTGATGTCACACTGCATTTAGATCTATCACGGCTTAACATCTACTCTGAATTTCCACACCTCTGCATTGCTCTGCTTGGCAAAAAACCCAAAACAAAACAGGGTATTGCTCTACTGGATTCATATTTAAAGTGGAATAAAATGTTGTATAGTACATTTAATTAATTTATACACCACTTAAGACTTTTTACTGTCCATTATAAAAATAAGTTGGCTATGTATCTTGTGTCCTATTTTACCAAAACACTTTCACTTGATCACGGGAGCTGTGCTGCATGGGCAAGGGTGGGGGCCACGGGTCAGATGGGAGCCATAAACTACATAAAGTGAGCAGAAGAAAATACTCATGTTGTAAAGCAAAAAAAAAACAACAACAAGAAACAGATGGCTGATACAACTGTTATCTAAAAGTTATTTAAAATATTGCTAATTAATTATTCCTGTCTAAGCTGAACAGCTTTCAAGCAGCAGTTAAAAAAATAATGCTTTATTTATTGAGTAATCTCAGTGTGTGTTTAAACCACCAGTTTTCACGTTTACATTCCCTTTTACTACCAGGATTAAAAGCTTAATTTTGTCAGGAAAATCTCCCCCAGTGTATTTAAAAATATATCTTGAGATAATCCAACTACCTGTTTTGTTTTTCAGCCCATTCTTTTGTATACCTCTGGCCATCTTAGTTTGACTGTCACCTTTGTATTACCTTCCCAGCTCAGCTGACATCAGGTTGGTTAAAAGAAAATATAAATGTAATATTGATAAAAGTAATAGTAATTACAGAATTTTAAAATCATATATACCAGGTTTTTCTGGAAGCAATGGGTGTTTAGTTTATAGTAAATATGAGTTTACCTAATCGTCTATTCTTTATTGGGAAAACAACATGTCTAATATTCTAACCTATCATCTATTAACCTGAACATCTTTATATGTTGAAAAGATATTTTTGTATGTATTAATTTAATGAAGGTAAAAATTTATGCATTGATTTTTTTATTGATAGCAGTGGTACCTTGAATTTTTGGGTGTTTGATATATTCTCTTTTTAACAACAAATATTTTTTTCTATTACTGATGACACCCAATTAGTCACCTGGGAACATTTCTGGAGGCGCCCCTGCTCATCCTCAGCCCCCCCATCATCAGGGGCTCCATAACCTCCCAGCTCCTATTTCTTTCGCATTCCTGAACTTCCTCGAAAGCAGTCCCGTCCCTGTTGGTCCTCATGTTCAAACCGCTTCTAATCGCCTAAAATCACAAGATTCAAGGATAAAGCCGGCTAAGATTTTGTTTATTTAATTTTATTATTTTTTCTAAGCCAGCCCCGTTTATACATTCCTCTCTTCTGTGCTCTGCTCTCATCTCGCTATGCCGTGGATCCATCCCTCTGTCTAGCCCACAGTTGTGGCGGATTTGTGTCCCGGGATGACCTGTTGATGTCGGTTAAAGATGGAGTGCCAAGATCACCCGCTATAAACTCCTCCCCGGTAAAAAAAAAAAAGGAAAGAAAGAAAAAATGAGAGAAAAAAGAGCGAAATAGTCTGGAAATTGGAGTTCTGCCCAGTATCGCTTCTATGTGTATGACAGACATGGCTTCTTATAAATAACTGATTGAAGCAAGAATTCTCGCTCTCGCTCGTCTCTAAACCGACTCGGTAGCCGGTCGGCTGAGCGGCTGGTGGAGGAGGGCGTCGCTCGGTGCTGCTGGCACGGAGAGGCGGGTAGAGACCCCCCCTCCCCCCTTTGACGGTTTCGGGGGTATTTTTTTTATG
>JAUZNJ010013814.1:32843-43407 GCA_034780135.1 Jordanella pulchra
CAAGTGAAATAAGATTTCCAGAAACCATGAAAGCCCCCCCCCCAACCAACACACACGCGCTCTTCAAACGACTAAAAAAAGTGAAGTTGGAAGCTGCATCACGTTTAAAATAAATGTGAAAGAGAGCTGCAAAATGTTGATTCCTTCCTCCGCTGCTGCGCCCACCTCCTCCCGTTGAACAGTCTCACACCGACCCGGGCCAACAAACCGAGCGCTCCCAAATCCTACCGGGCATTGAGGCTGGCACACGGCGGGGCACCGACTGCTTTCTACCCGCCCCGGACTGCACTCCTCACCGCTGGTGGCGGGATTCAGCCTCCGAGGTGTCTGCCGGCGAGACTCTGCTTGACTTTCATGTAAGATTAATTAATGAATAACTAACGTGTGTATAAATGATGAGTGGTCTCTGAAGTTTGGGCTCAGGGGGAGGCTACACTGTAGCCACATCGGTCTGCTCGTCTCACACTCTGCTCCAATGGCGGTGAATCGAGCGCTTTCAGTTACAACCGCCTTTAAACAATGAAGCCAAATTGATTTTGTGCGTTTACTGACATGTTTGCTACTTTTAGGTCAGAAACAGCTTCTTTCTTCTGGACAGTGTTAGCTTTAGCTTTAGCCTGCTACTTGCTAACATGATACCTTTAACCCCCCTAAAGTAGTGAACTCAGTGATTTGGCAGTGATTGATGCTAGTATTTGATGATTAGTTATTACTCAGTACCGATGAAAACAGCACTCTGATGTTGATAGTTTTTCAGTATTCACATGCAGCACATGGGAGCTGAATGTTTGCATAAAGTACTGCAGAAAACACTTTTTTTCAGCTCATAAAGACATGAACAAATTGACAAGAAGCCACACAGTTTTGCATGAGGTCAGAGAAAGTGATGGGGAACATGTTAACTGCAGGGCAAGGGTCAAGTGGTTTGAATTAACTTCCCTTTATGTTTCTTACAAGTTGTTGTGACCTTCCTGACCCATGGCGGATATAGGATGTCCATAGGGTAACATCTGTGCTCCTGTGTGTGTGTGTGGTAATTAAAGCAGTCAAGCAGTTTGGATGTGGTCTGAAAAGTAAAAAAAAAAGCCTATAGAATAAACAAAAGATTTGGAAATTAAGCAACATTTGCGTCAAGTCTTCAAGGTTTCAAACCACTAAATTACAGTCACATTACCAAACAGTTTCCTGTAATTAGATCCCAGAAATAGTGCCTGATTGTGCATTTCTTATTTTGCAACACAAAGCAACTTCTTTCAAGCACTTATTATTAATTGATATCTGTTTTATTTGAGGTAGACGTGGCCTCTCTCTCTCTCTATATATATATATTTTAGCAAAGATGTCAGCATATTAAATTCCCTTCTATCTTCTGCCACCATTCAGACATCCCGATTTGTGTTTTTAACCTAACATCTTTTAGATGAAAGGCAGTGTTACATCTGTTTGGTTTTGATTTGTGTTTTTTTTTTTCAACCAAAATGTTCTCCGATGACTTTTTGTCGCTATGCACTGTTGGTTCTCTGGTAAAAAATATAAGCTACTATACTTTCTTCTTGCATGGTGGAAAGGCACATCTGGTTGTAAAGAAGGCCAAAAAGTCATGGCAACCTTTAGTTTTAACACTATCCTCTCATGAAAAGGTTACTGCGTTTTAAAACATCAGTTGGGAAGCCAGGAGCAGCATGTCTGATCAGCAGCTTTCTGCAGGCTGGCTGGTTGCTGAGGTCACTAGTATGACTATTCAGCAAGGCAATATTAGCTGGTTACTTCTGATACTATTAGCAATATATCAAGCCTCTGATTATAACTGTACCCAATACTGTGTCTCAGTATAAAAATGATAAATCAGTGTAATCGGTGCTGCACCCGCAGAGTAAACAACACGCCCGCTTTTTCCTAGGCGACATAAGGTAGAGTGTCGTCATTTCTGCTCAAAGTTAAGATGAAGTGGCTTTTTTTTTAGAACCAAACCAGCAAAAGGAAATCGACTGTTCTATTTTTTAGCTAAAGTTTGAGTCTTAAAATTGTGGTTCTAGGCTGAGAGAGGTCTCAGACTTTGTATAGGCTTCCTGAAGAGGAGCCTAATTGGCAGGAGTGGCGTGAATAGAGAGCTGTCATGAAATGGGTGAAACCCACATAGGAGAGGCATTTGAAAAAAATAGCACCAGTTTAAAAACTAATATTTTAAATAGGGTTGTCCAAATCCGATATTAATATCTTATAATGGTCCAATAGTCCAACAGTCTGCTTCTGTTTAAAGTTTCTGTAACCCATTGGTTAATAATACATGGGTCAGTTGTTTTTATACCTGTTGTTGCTGACTATATGTTCTCTGGTTGAGTAATGTCACTTAAACAAGCGTTTTCTATCATTATACATTACAAGTATAAGAGCATGTATGATTTGTGTTGATAGATTAATGCAATAATCGGTCAATGCTCAAGTTTCAAACTTGGTATCATGGAAATGAAACTATTATAGTGGGACACCGCTAGTTTGAAAGCATCATATTATTGCCGTAGAACCTAAGGCAATGTTTCATTATATATATTTGCATTTAGTTGACTTTGGAAGGCTTAAAAAGAACAATATAGAACGTTTTGATGATAACTATTTATTGTTTACTAGTTAGATGATGTTTGTTTTCCATTTAGGTGTAAATACCATGAAAGTGGTATTTACTCAGCATTATTATAGGGTGAGCATCCCATGCTAGTCCATTTCTTTGTATTATAAAATGTTGATTTTGTAGCGTTTTATATTGTTGAAGCATTGTTTGAGTCCTTGGAGAACTTAAAAAAAACTGCGCCTGTTATATCTATATAATTGCACAGGTAGTGTTTTGAAAAAAAAATGGTATTAGTTCTTCTGTCTAATAAGTGTCAGATAGTTAAAGAAAATTCAATATCCTTTAATAATAATCGGACTGAATGTTATTCGCAGTTTTCAAATAATTGGAGTTACTCTTCTTCTGGTGCTGAAGCAGTTAGCAGCCTTTTGCGAAACCTTCTTAGTTTGTTGTATATTTTTAATTACAATTTTTTATTATGTCATGAAGGTTTTATATTAAAAGATATTTTCCACAAATTGAGAAAAACTGAAAAGTGATACATCCTTTACAGGGGTTGGTGGCCTCTAAATATTTCTCCGAGAGTGACAGAAAAGAGCAGGCTGATTAAATCTAAAAATCAGACTTCTCCGCTCTAGACTCATAAAGCTCTTCTAGAGGAAACAAAAGAAGTTTCAGAACCGGTCAAAAAAAAAAAGACTCCCTCGCGTCTCTCCAGGTAAGCTCTGAGAGAAAAGAGGTAACATAAAACGCAGGAATGGGATGGTTCCAAGATGAACACCACCACTGAGCAAAACGCAACACAAACGCCTGTCAGACGTTTTCCAAAAACATCTTGATAATCAAGGGTTTTAGAAAGATATTCATTGAAATGAAAAGACATAAACAAAACTTTTTGGTTGGTGTATGTCTCCTTAAACCGTTTTAAATCCATCACAGTGTATAAATTATTCTCTGGTAGGAAATACCTATAGGTGAATATCTGCTGATCGGGTTTTGATCTTAAGTTCTAGAGCTTTGGTTATTCAGAAACATAAAAAACTTTAAACTAATCTGACTGTGTGATTTGATTGAATTCTCTCTGTAAAGTGCCTTGAGATGACATGTGTTGTGAATTGGCGCTGTATAAATAAACTGAATTGAATTGATCCAAAGTCCTGTAGGAAGTCAGTCTACAAATGGCTCAAAAACACAAAGGATTTAAAACATCCTAGTCAAACTTTGGACTTTGGACCCCACACGGTTTAGATGCAAGGCTTGAACACAAGCATGCAGTTCATGCAGGTTTGTGGATGATATAAAACAATGGTGTCAAAATGTCTCCTCCTGGATATAAAAAAAATAATCATTTCTAGCTATAAAAGCAGGGTTTTGCCTCAGAGGGCGGCTCAACCAGTTATTATGTTAAGGGGACAATTACGTTTTCACATTGCTTTGTTTGGGTAGCTTTTCTTCCCACAAAAAAAGCCGTCATTTAAGAAGTGCATGATGTATCTCACAGGTTATCTTTGTCTTTACGATTAAAATATGTTTATTGATCTAATACATGAAACTGTGACAAAAGAGCAATAAAGAAGAGATTAGTAAGTTGGCAAATACCTATATTTGGCTCTGAATTATCACCTAGGAACTGCTGCAGACGTCTCCTGCGATACTCTGCTGGGATGTTTGTTGGCTTAACTGTCTACTGCAATTCTGTTGGTTCATACACATGATATGCAATACATGAGATATTAATTACCTGCCATGGTGGGTGTTTTAAAGATATACAACAAATAAGACAAAATAAATAGAATTAAATACTGTTAGTTACTCAGTTCAGTTCGTTACTCTGACATCTCACAGAACATAAACACATAAACAGATCACAGGGAAATTACAGCAAAAAACATTCTTTTTTAATTGCATTGCACTGATTTTAGATTAATAACAAACATTTTTAAATTAAATAACAGGATCAGTTTTACTGCACACGTCTAAGTAAGTATTATGACCCTTAAATGGTGATAAGTCGGAAATGGGGCATCCTGTCAGCACAAATCAGTCGATATATTATTATATATGATTTAGATCTCAACAGATGTATATAAAGGAAGTCCAATCTAGTTATAATGTCTTGTTTAATGCTTTAAAGACCCCCCTCGCTGGTGATTCCATTGATTTAATCAAATGAATTATTTGCTGGTATAAAATCTAAATGCATGTGACTTTATGTAGGTGTAAAGCAGTGGATCATAACCCGTTAATCCGCACTCATTCAATTTTTTCCTTTCATTGCTCATCTGGGAAAAGTTTGCTGAGTGTGCATGCCACAGCATCCTGCCTTACATTTACGCCTCATAGGATCCCATTACAAACACCCTGGTTTTGACTTTATTTCCAATGAGCAGCTTTTTAGACAGTAAGCATCTGAAGGTAAAAACAACAGCTTCCTACTTCCTGTCTGCCTCTTGTAATTTGATTCCAAACAGGAGGTTTTATATGTGATTGTTTTATATGGCAAGATGTGGTTTCATTTTTGTACCCCAGGAGATCCTTAATGTGTGGATGGGAGGGAGTGAGGATTTACATCCAGAGACATTGTTCTGTGTTTTCAGGGAGTTTACAAGGTTTCCTGGTAGTAGATTTGACTTGAAGACATTTATCCCGAAACCTCGGGATGGTAGCCCATGCAGACGAGCAACCTGGCTGATCAAACATGAAAGGGTTTAGGTATTACTAACAATGTCTGGATTGCGTTGGTAGTTACCATTGGTAAAACCAGTTGGACCTGGAAATCGGTGCGATGCTCTTTGGGAGTTATGGTTTGCAATGTGTTTCTCTAGATTTTTCAGCCACAAGGAGATGTTTGGTGTGTTTGAATCCAGACTGGGTCCTCCGAAGGCCGTGATAATGAGGAGAGAGTCGAACAGGTCCAGCTTTCTCCGACTGTCACCGCCCCTCACTCAGCTTAAATTCTATCGCCTAGCAACCATGACAGCCGACACACAAAGCGAGTAAAGAATAGATGCCCAACTTCTTACTACTGTTCTATTGCTGATTTCATTGTTGAGGAGCTTCAGAACCGTAGATCTGTTGTTCACTGCACAGATATTGGAATCTTTGCTTAAATATCAGCCAAACCCATTTATACAGGAGCATGAAGGATACACATCACCTGTCCTTAAAAGAACGCTGCATTTGTCGGCTGCAAATCAAGGAGTTCTTGAATCCAAACAGGCCACGCCGCCGCGCTATGACTGTTGCCACCGGATTTGAACATACCTTTTGTGTAGAATACCTAATTTAAACCCAGGTATTTAATAAAATATGTATATATCTCTGATATAACTCTGCTCTAAGGCTCATGCCGAATACTTTGACCTCATTCTAACCAATCTCTGATATGTGCTGCCAATTTTTGGAGTCATTATTGATTTTTCATTTTCTGTTGACATGATAAAATATGATGCAGTGGTTACAAATGTTACCCAAGCCTCAGTTTAAATAAAAAAAAAACCTTTATTAACAACTCAAACAACACATTAACTAGGGAAAGTAAATGGAGAGAGCAGCGGTGCATCCATGTCACGCTTTCTCAGAGCATAAGGCTTCTGAATGCATTATCAGGTATGCCCAAAGTTGGTCCTCAAGGGCTGCTGTCCTGCAGGTTTTAGAGGTTTCCCTGCTTCATCACAGCTGTTTCTGATGACTGCAGTTCAGCAAAAAGGCTGTTAATCAGCTATTAATGATAATCAGCTGTGCTGTAGTAGGAAAACCTCTAAAACCTGCAGGACAGTGGCCCTCGAGGACTGACTTTGGGCATGCCTGCATTAAATGAATGAAACAGCAAAACTTATCTATGTACCAACCGATGCAAGTAAAAGAAATAAAACAACACAGATCTCACCAGGACAATGTATCATTCTACCTCTGCATTGCACTAAATACAAAATACAAAATACTGGACTCATAATTCTTGACTTTAAATTATAAAGTTTCAAAAGGTTTAAGTTCCAGACTATCTTAGAAACTTGTGTATTTGCCAAAAGGAACACCCTGTTCCAAAATCATTAAGTTTGAACTCGGCTGGGATTTACAATACTCAAATAGAGGATCTTAATGTCTTCTGGGGGAAGGTTTTATGTTCAAGAAACAGATTGAGTTATTTGGCCACATTGACCATAGGTGGGTTTTCAGTATTTTCCACTGCATTAGCTGTGTCCTTCTGTTCATCCACTATGAATTCAAACTAAAGTATCCAATTCTGTTTTCAAAGATGTGTCTAAATTGTTTACTTTAAAGTCAGCCCATCTTATAAAATAATTGTTCAACTAATCGTTGGTTAACTTGGTTCTGATATGCATGTTTGTTTGGTGATCTGAAATGTTTAAGCATAACAAACAGGGGAAAACCAGAAGAAATGTTTTTAGTGAAAAGATACTTTTTACTATCCTCATTATCTTATATAACCGGTTTATAACTGGTTTATCTCTTTAAACTATGCATTTTCACTCCATTCATGTCGTTTTCTTTTTCTGCTTACTTACTGGGATCATTTCTGAAGTGGCTTTAGCTGTCAATGTTTTTGTATTACATCTAGAAAAACATTTAATGATATTCTTTGTTTGTTTAAAAAGTGCTCAATGAGTAAAGTTTGATCCACTGATTGATTGATTGACATGTTGAATATTCTTTATTTCTTAAAACACCAGTAGATGATGGAGTAAGTTTGGTAAATGATTTCTCCACCAACCCGCTTTCCACTGTAACTCACCGTTTGACAGTTTTATGAGGGAGAATACCTTTATTTGTATCCCAAGGAAAAAGAAGTTCAATTTTACATCTGCATGCTACAAAGTGGATAGAAAACAACTTTTACTACCCTGTATACAGCTTAGATAATCTATTTAACAGAAGAACAGAATATTTACACCCTTCTAGTCCCAGAGAGACTTAGCAACGATGGCCTATTTAGACCCAGTATGATTTTGGTGAACTTGAGTTCAGCAGTTTTTCTACAGCGCTGTTATATAATCTGACAATTGCTGGAGGAAAACAAGTGATAAAACGCTCCCTGGTGTACTTGGGAAGTCACAACATGTCTCTGAAGGACCTGGGTAGAGCAGATACGTTCCTGTGGAAAGGTTGGGTGGTAATCTTTATCGTAAAGGACAGCTTCCTCATCATCATCCTCCCTCCCACCACCTCCACTTTATCCGGGGGACATGATCCTACGACAAGTGCTGGTGCTCTGTTAGTTTGTCCTGTCTTTGTCTGTTTGCTTTCAAAATGCTGTCACCCCACAAGGCCCCTCCTTAAAAAAGCCGATGCCTCCCCGGTGTTGTAGAAGATCCCAAAGATCCTGATCCTTTATTTTATGACGAGCTGTGCTGTTATGTGTTCAGTCTGTTGTCCAGGTGCTCATTCAGGTATTTGTAAGATGTTACCGTCTCTGTTTTCTGAATATGCACCGGTGTGGGGGGGTGGACTTTTTGTTCCTTTACAGTAATCTGTAGGATGTTCCATGAGCACCAGAAAAATGCAGGGAAAACGGACTGGGTGCTTCACTACTTCCATTACCACTTCAGGATTTAACTCGGATAATGAGTAAAGTTTTAAGTGGAGAACATTTAAACTGCTTTTATCATTTGGACTGAAGGATGCAGGAATCAAAGGAACATCCAGCTGGATTTACAGACACGGCTGTGATAAATAAGCAACCCAATTAAAAGCACCTAAAACAACAGCACTTCCTGACTAGAAGGTGCACATGTTGCATGTCTACTTACATCGCTTTCATTCCCTTCCTTTATCCATGAGCACACTGCCTTGTGTGGGTCCTTGTTCGGTCAACTCATCCAGTTTTCCCATCAACGATACGCCTCCTGATATTCTTCATATATTATCCAATGCTATCAGTCTTTTCTTCACTACAAAAAACAAAAATAAAAATGCATCAAGGTCCAAGGAAAACCTATTTCATATAATAATACTTTTCCACTCATGTTTTAAATCTGTGTTATTAGGTTGTAATAACAGCAGATTTCAGTGAACATGCCTTTTGGTGACCACTTGCTAGAAATAAAAGAACCAAATAGGAGTGTGAAGCCTGCTCTTCAGGATGGTTTTAATCCACGCGTTTCGCTCCCAGTGGAGGAGAAAGGCTAATCAGTTTAATATTCTTACAGATTAGTGGGATGTTTGGGGTTGTTTCAGGGTCGGACAGGATGTATCATCATCATCATCATCGCTTCACTATTAGCTGTGCTCCAAATACTGACTGGTGTCTGCCGAGCTTGGCTGGTATCCACGGCTCGGGGATGGGATGTATTTGTTCAGTGGCGTTGTGACTCACCTTAATGTTCTCAGCTGTTTACCTCTGTTGGCGTTAGAGCCAAAGTACGTATGTGTTGTGTTTTTATAAACAGAAATCCCAGACTGCGTTACAGTGAAGATAGATATGGTGTTTGTCTGTTTGTTTGTTGGGATTTTTCCAGTTTCCTCCTTTTTGATCACAGATCCCTTTGTTGGATCGAGAAGTGAAATAGACAAGTTATGCAAGCAGGTTTTTTTTTCCTTTTTTTTTAAAAGAAGTGACAAAATAAATTTGAAAGCAGGGCAAAAACCAACAAATGGTTTATAAAGTGAATTAGATGTTAGGAATCATAATAAGGATAAAAGGTTACATAACTGACCCAGTTGGACCCAGATTCTCTTTTATTTAGAAGTTTGACTTAAATCAAAGCTGTTTACCAAATTTTTAATTCATTAATCTTTATGCACTAAACTAACTCTCTCTCTTTATCTCAAGTTGCCTCCTCTCTTCATTTCCATCTCGCTCTGTTTTGCTTTGCTTCGCGACCTATTTTGCTCTACTTTTAATGCCTAAAGATTTTTGTTTTTTGCCAGCATATTTTCTCATCACATTTGTTATCCTTCCTTATTTAGCCACTCCTAACACCCTCCCCCCCTTAGTAATCACCCCTTTATTCCTCTCCTTTAATACTTTACTCCTTTTGTCTCTCTGTGTGTTTGCATATGTATGGACCCTTTCCTTCCTTACCTGCTTCTGACAGGGGGTCTCCTGTGGTAAATCTTGCAGAGCCTGTGGTCCTGGGCAGAGCGTTATGGCTCAGACGCTGCAGATGGCGATCCCTAACTTTGGCAACAACGTCCTGGAGTGTCTGAACGAACAGCGGCTGCAGGGCCTCTATTGTGATGTCTCCGTGGTCGTCAAAGGGCATGCCTTTAAGGTCAGATTCTAATACCTTTTTTAAAGCATTTTATTCAAAGTATTTCTCATGAAGAGAAATCTGCCTACTATAACTTTATTATGTTGCTCTGTCGAATAGATTGGTTTGATTTTTAGTTAAAATAGATGTCTCCTTTTTGTTTTGGTTTATGGAATATGTAGGTGGGGAAGTATTTTTAATTCTGATTGGATAATTATCTGCAGCTTTCAGTGGTATGGATTTTGGATTTCCTGTGTTTATAGTCGGACCAGGGGGAAAAAACTCTGCACCTGGATTTGGTTTAGCAAGCAAAAACCTTCTATCTCTGTCATATCAAAGCCACAAATCGTTCTGTATGTATCAATGTGATTTTATGTGACGAGATTCACAAATTCACATTGAACCAGGAAGTAAATAACGGCAGTGATCAAGTATTCAGAATCCTCTACATCCATATACCAGCCCTGCAGCTTCAACTACCTTCCTTCCTGTTATGTGAAAACAAACAAAAAAAACAGCCTAGTCATCCATCCAACCATGCAACCATCCATCCACCCACCTATCCATCCATCCATCCATCCATCCATCCATCCATCCATCCATGCATCCATCTATCCAACCATCCATCCATCCAACCATCCATCCATCCATCCATCCATCCATCTATCCATCCATCCATTCCTCCATCCATCCATCATCCATTCATCCATCCATCTATCCATCCATCTATCCATCCATCATCCATCCATCCATCCATCTATCCATCCATCCATCCATCCAT
>JAUZNJ010013826.1:0-15546 GCA_034780135.1 Jordanella pulchra
TCTGTCTGTCTGTCTGTCTGTCTGTCTGTCTGTCTGTCTGTCTGTCTGTCTGTCTGTCTGTCTGTCTGTCTGTCTGAGAGAGAGAGAGAGAGAGAGAGAGAGAGAGAGAGAGAGAGAGAGAGAAAGATAATCTATAAAGGTTCTCAGTCATCAGGTCATGGTCAAGGTTCGACGGTGCAGTTTAAGCAACTGGACGTGAAGTTTTCTAGAAGACGTTTCACCTCTCATCCGGTCCACCTACACCTGAAGGCAGTCGTTTGAGGACAATGACGTCCATATTCTAGCAAAGGAAGACAGATGGTTTGAGAGGGAGGTCAAAGAAGCCATCTTTGTTAACCTGGAAAAACCATCCCTTAACAGAAGAGGTGGTCTCAGACATAACTTGTCACCCACATACAAAGCACTTTTAGGAACCCTACCAAAAAGATTTACTTCTGAACTACCTTCACTTTCAAATATTTTAGCATTTTTTAGCCAGTAAATACTAGGTTGGCTTTCTTTTAAGGACGCAGGATGTTCTTTTTTTTTTTTTCTTTTCATAGTATTTCTCTAGTAGAAGTATTAGTGGTAGTAGAAGAATCTGCTCTGGTGTTCTGTTAAGCGGTGACACAATCCTGTAGGGAGACACCAGTGGAGCTATACTGCTGCCAAGATCTTCATTGTCTCTTCTATTGACGATGCACTTGGCCCTGTCTTTCAGTAGTTAACCCTGTTCCCCCTAATAGCAAATGGCTGAGCTATTACTGCAAATAACTAGTCACTCTATTTCATCCTCGAAACTTAAAAAAACTGGCTAATAGCTCATTTACTTAGCTGTGTTTTACTCCAAGATGAAGCTAATAAAGAAGCTCCTACTGACACTCACTGGTTACTTTTTTTTTCAGAAAAGTACTCCTTGATCAGAGCTTCTGTGTTTCTGAATGCTCTGTGTTCTTAAACCTGAGTTGGTTGGGGCAGATGGCCATTCACACTGATGTAGGTTCTGTTGTTAAAGGGTAGTTTCCCTCCCACTGTTTCTACATCCAAGCTCAGCATGAAATACTGTAAGTCAATGACTCAAAGCAATCTGCCGGGTTTCTGTACATAGAAAATGTTTGAAGTAACATCGAAAAACTTGACTGCATTGTTTAATAACAATGATCACCTGGATTTTATGTTCCTTTATGGAAGTTTTTCCGATATGATTCAGTTAAATGGATTTTTTCTTTTCTTATTTTTGTGATGTGCCTCGAGACAACAAGAGTTATGAATTGGCTATTTTTTAATAAACTGAACTGAATTAAAACTTTTTCCGTCACATTTACCGTTATTCTTGTTGGCAAAAACATATATTTTGGTCTTATCTACAGTAGGTTGCTGTTTTTAACAATACTACAAAAAATGTCCTCACTGAAACTTTGGGTATTCTTATTCAGAAAAGTTTTCTTTTTTTTCGTTGCTCTTTCTGAAGGCCTATTTTATTTTTAAAACTTGAAATTTGTCTTCAAGAACTAACATGAGCCCAATGACTGCTTCTCTCCTTTCATAATGTGTCAGTTCAGGTAAGCAACCATTTCTTGCTGATTTTTCTGAAAATAGATATCAATTGCATTTTTAAATATTGAATGGAGACATAGTCCAAGATATATTTAAAGTAATTCTTTTTTAAAAATAAACCTGCTTTAAACGTCTCAACATCTTTAGCCTCAACCTGCCTGATCTGTTATCATTCTTCATAACCCTGTTTGTTCATCGATGTTCTCCATCAAAGCTCTAACGCCTCCACTGAACAACTCTGCTTATACTGGGGTCAAGTTACATACCAAAGGACTCACTTGAATATTATGGTGTCATCTCAAGACAACTGTTTGCACTGGATTTAGTTTTAAAATGTCAGAGCTAAGGTGGGTATTTGTGAGTAAATGTGAAATATGTATCTTTTTTGATTGCTTTATAATGATGTTCCTGTCTGTGTTGATGTATCATAAATAATCTCAATAGCATAAATTTGAGTTTATGACATGAGAAAACATGAAAAAGATCAAGAAATGTTCATACTTTTTAATTGTAATGATACATTTCCCCTTGCAGGTGTGAGCACTATCCGCTCATCTTGCTTTATTTGGTGAATCAGAAATCTCTCTACTTTAAAGCAGTGAACAGCGCATCAACAAATACTTTAACTAGGCAGGTATGGGATGCTGATTGTTAACGCATCGCATATTGTTTTGTGCTGATGTTAACAAGACGTACATTGTGGGCTGAAGATAGGCATCAACATGTCACTGATAAAAACAGGTTTCTTTTACACCCACTTAAAAACAAGAAGCTGTGAGTGAGGTGCAGCAGAGCGGCCGTGTCTCCAGCTGTGCAGAGATCACCGCAGCTCTCACTCAGCCTCACAGAGCCTGGGCCCTCAGCATTGACCTCCTCACATCAGACTTGACTGCTCGTGTCCTGTCTGCACGCCGAGTTGTCGTGTAGGCTGTGTCGCTCTGTCACAAGACATGTCCCACATTTGCAGCAGCCATCGTTGGCCAGCAGGATGAGAGCGTCTGTCAGGAGAGCTGACACGCATGCCACTTTGCTGGGCAACTGACAGAGGGCCACGCCACACTGTCACTTCTCCCAGATCTATTGCCGGAGGATAAACATGGACGCACACACACACAGACATTAATAACACAAGAGTAAACAGAGTTGGAATCTCAAGGAGTGACTGAGTGACAGGCTGGCTGGATGACCAGTCAGGGCAGAGGAAGCTGGAACTGTGTGTCACCCCTCATTCTTACAATCTCCAGCTGTCACATCAAACACTCTGTTCTTGTGCTGCTCTTCTTACAGACTCGGGCCCACCACCTTCCCCCATCCCGGTCTTCTGAAGTGATATCATATCAGAAATGCATCCTGTAATGCAAATGGATACTAGGTCCCCTAGATAAGCTCCTGACTACCCTGGTTTCTGCCCCATCCTTAAGCTGAACTGAGGCGTTTTAAAGAAAATTCAGTTTTCATGAAAGGAAGGTAGGATTTTTTTTTTCTCAGTTTTACAGGAAATCTGACTTTTAACTCTAATAAAACTAACCATAGATACGTTAATTCAGCATACAGGGAATTTTAATTCAGTTAAATTTAATTCAAAAATACTTAATTAATTCTAAAGGGAAATCAAATGTGTTTTTCAATTAGATGATGTAGAAGTTAATAACTGTAAGCAGGAAGGATCCTCTGTAGTGCTCTGTCTTGCAGTGGATCTGGTGAAGTCTTCAATAGAAGATAATCTGCTGTTGTTCAGCACTGAAGAGGATTCTCAGGATGTGGACATAATGTTCTTTGTAACCCTTCACAATATCTTGTAAAACAAAAAAATGTATTACTAACAAATCAATATAAAGGCTAAAGACAGGATCGTTGCTCACAATTCAATAACCATTCCCCTCCAAAGATTTAGAAATTGTACAGGTTGCCTTTTGGGCTTTATCTGACATAAAAAGTTGTTTATTTAAGTCCTAAAAATATTAGTGACCTATTGAATTTAGGTAATATCAAGGTAGTCTTGATCATATTTAAAGTCAAGTTAATTTGGCTTATATGCACTAGTTAAAAAAGTGAATTTGAGAAAAACAATGACATTTTTCTCCCTTAATATACATCACCTTAATTTAAAAAACATCATTTTGTGTTTACTGATGCCACCTATAAGTAATGATTAAATTAGTTTATGTTTCGTATTTCAAACTTATATGAAGTTCCATAAAATTCCAAGACTTTGTTTCATAATTGACTCTATCCTGTGAAATCTTTAGACCAGGGGTCATCGACCTTTTTGACCTTTAGAGTTGCTTCAGGGACACAGAGCAGCAATTTGTTACAAATGTATTTAATTATTTCTTTTTTTCATTGGCTTCAAAATGTATCTTTAACCAAAATTGAAATCAATTTAAAAATGAGCCAATGAAAAGCTCTATGATTTACCCTCATAAGAGAGGCAGACATAATTTAAACATCTAACATTAATGACTTTGCTTTATCTTTAGTATTTTCAGCATTTCAGATCATTTGGTGACAATTCCGACTGGAACTGTTCAACTCAGAATAACATCTGGTGATTTTAAGTTAAACATTTGTAGAATATATTATTTCATCATTTTTATTTCATTTTACTTACATTTCTTACATTTTTTTTCCCTCTTTAATTTTGTTTTATCCTAACATTGTTTTTTTTTTTAAGTCCACCTAAGGACATATCATATTCCACAGAAATTTAAAAATCTCCTGAAAATCAATCTTAAAACATCTTCAGATAGATTTTTGGTGTATATTTCTGCTATTTTTAGACCGTGCCACATTTAATGACACCTGCTTTAGACTCACTTTTCCAGAATTGGTCTCTCACTCTCTTTGCTCTTGTGTCCCGACTTATACTGGTCAATAGAGATGATGAAGTGACTGTTATTAGTGTATAATCATTATAATAATCAAATCAGACCTTATGTTACTCCCAGTCATCAGACATTTGCTGCTAAATTTAAATTATTACAGTAAATCATACCTAGATGTGCTAGTCTTATGAATCATTTAATGCAAAATAAACCTTTTAAATTACACCATTCAATTTTCCACATTTTATCAACAGTAGTACTTCATTTTGAAACTGAAACAAATTAATAGCCTTATATTGTTTTTTTTTTAAGAAAGGAACATGATAAACAGCAAATTTAAGAACATTTGTCTAATTATCTTATCTTAGAGAATCATAAATACACACACAAATCCCACGCTACCTCTATAGATAACATATTGGACACTGTGTTCTACTCGCTTGACACTTAAATTTAATATTATTTTAAAAGGAACTAACTAAAAACGTGGTTTATACAGGTTTCTTTGTTTTTATGTTAGTTTACACTCCCTTATAGGCCACTCGGCTAACTAGTCCTCTAACTTTAAAGCTAAATCATATGTTAAATTTTCAATTAACATTCGTACTAGGTTTTCTTTGGAACAAAAAAATCTTAAAAAGTATTCAAAAATAAGAGAAATTCCCATACCCAATACCCAATCAGGATGCAGTAACTCCATCTTAAAAATCATTAGAAAATCTCAAGCATGCAGATATGCAGAAATTCAGGTACTGATGCAAATGGTTCCAGTTCCTTGAGCTGGAAGGTTTTTTTTTTTTTAAATAAAAGTAATAACCTCATTCTACTCTGCATTCACAAAGTCTTGCACAGTATCAGAAATTCCCACCAACTCTTCCAGTGTAGAAGTCATGATCAATGGTGTTCTTATTTATCTCCACCTTAAAGAGCAATGGCAAATGATGAGATAATTATCTAATAACAATACTGCATTTCCATAGTTAAGTACATTCCCAATAAATCAAGGATAAGAAATTATTTTCACTTAGGTTTATTCTACTAATACTTTACTTAAATATATCAAGGCTGCCTTAAATGGTTTGAAAACTGACAGCCATGTTAGGGTTCATCTTGGCAGACTGTTGACTGTAAAGGCTATAGAATATGGTATTTTCTGCATATTTCCTCTTTATGTCATTTTTGGTTTTTCTTTCCATTTCCAATTTCCTCTAAAGTACTTAATGCAGAGCGTTCCAACTCAAATCCTTAAGGGCTTGGTGACCTGCAACTATTAGATGTGTCTCTGCTTCAAAACACCTCAACTAAGTATGAGCTCATTATTAGAGCTTTTCCGCTGCTAGTGAGGTAGTTTAGCCATTTTATTCAGGTGTGTAGAACAAGAAATAGATAGAAGTTGAATTCCAGCCCTTAAAGATGTGAGTGTGAGACCCTCTGTCTAATCTGTTTGTGTCAGCCTAATCTGTTTGTGCACAGCTGCAGCATATTGACTTATACTGCCCTCTTCTGGCAGATACATAAATCACACAACCTGACAGGATAAAACTGAATAACACAAGTTCCTTTGAATATTTTTTTAAAAATATTTCCTCTCCCCAGTGAGAAAAACTGGAAGAGGCAGCATAGATGCATTTTGTTGGCTTCAAATATACTACAGCTCTTAGTCAGACTGAATCATGAATTATGCTGGAATGTTAGGTCATAAACTACTTTAAATTCTTGATACTCCTGAACTTCAAACTTGTCTGAAATAATTTTAATATATTTTACTTTGTTTTTGGTTTTTTAAATGTTGGTTAACTCAATTCAATGTCAGTGTTTACGCTGTAAGTAGGTGGAAAGTAATCTGAAATTTAAATGACCTACTTATCATGCATACAGTCCGAGGACTGATTTTAATAAATGTAATAATGTTTGACCTACATCGTAATTCATGATAACTGAGATAATCACGGATCCATGCAAGGATTCTTAGATCCTGCTGTGTGAATTCCCTTTAGTGCGGTGATAAACCCTGAATGTAAAATGAATAACTGTCTAAAACAAGTTCCATCTGGCCATTGCCAAAAGGTGGCAGTGTGGCTTTATGCAACAGATTATCTCCAAGGAATCTGACCGGATCAAGTTCGACCGCATACAAGGAGATGTTCTGTAGCATTAAGGTGGAGATGATCTTTTATTCACTTTGAGAGGGTTTATATCTCACGTGAGAAGTACACCTAGACTCATGAATATAAATGGATAAAACACAACGCTCTTTGAAGACCCACAGGGTGTTGAAAACCTCTTCTTGGTCTCTTATATATCTTAGCGTGATGCATTATGTAGGTGTGCAGACATACGGAAAGGAGACATCAGTTCCATCAGCTTCAGGCAGCAGCTCAGTGTGCTTCTCCAGAGACTTGCTCCAGTGTCACACTTGCTTAATTCCAGTAATGTTGCCCAATTAAATATGATGTAGGGCTGCCTGCTGGGACCCCGACGTTTTGAGTTTGTATTGAAGAGTCTCACCCACTTAGGTCAGTTGGCTACAGGCTCTCAACATGAATAATTAATCCCTCAATTGACCTTGTTCTTATCTGTGTCTCTTCTCGCTGGTAACACAGTTGAATTGACAGGAACAACTGTTTGAGTTTATGAATGTTGTCATTCTATGAACATTAAAAACACATGAAAAGTGTTATTTTATTTATATGGAAGTGATAAGACATCCAGTGCAAATCTCGTTTAGCTGCTTTAGGTTTGAAGATGAAAGTCTGCTTGAACTTCAAAAAAGGAAATATATGAGCATGGTGAATATGAACGTCTGTTTGAACAAGACAGAGTTTGAAATATTATCAAAGATACTCATTTATTAAAGGAAAAAGATAATACAAATGAAACAAATTTCATTTTGTCACATAAATGATTTCATGAGTCATTAACAGCAAAAAGAATCCAGTTTTCTCAGAGAAAACTCATTTGGCCCACTGCTTGGAACCATTTCTTCTATGAGCTTTATGACATGGGTTGTTTTGACATGAGGCGCCTCCAAAAAAAGTGCTTTCTGTGAATTAAATACTGTACAGTGTAATTCCAAATAAACAATACATCACATCTGATCATTCATTGGTAAACATCTTTTATATCAAAGAACATATATCTTCAAAGTTTCTTCAATACATTACATTTATAAGAGAATTCACACAGACTCTGTGCAGCCTTTCCACTCTCAAAGTATTTCACATTTAATGACCTCCCTTTAGATTTCCACCATTGATTTCTGATTAATGTTTCTGTTTTTTTTGGCAACTCTGAGTTCTGTCTCTCAGAGCATAGCCTCACCCGTTCTTCTCACACTTCACCTGCCCCCTGCTCTCCTTAAGTTTGTCCCTCTGGTTGTCTGGAGTCTTGGAGTCTCCTCTTAGATCACACATCACGGCACGAAGGGTTCTAAATGTGTCCATTCGGGTTATCTGGGCGGCATGAAGCCTGACTTCTGAACCCTGAGATGCACTGAGAGAGCTTAGGGAGCGCACAGAGGCCAGGCTGCGCTCCTTTCCGGAGGGATGTCGCGGTGTGGTCAAGCTTCCAGGGTCCTCTGCATGCTCCATGTCTCTGATAACCTCACAAAGGTAGCGAGCCAAGTCTTGGCTGGAAAAGGAGAAGGCTCTCTGTGAGCGGCGGAAGGTCAGAGGGGAGGACAAGGTTTCTGCCTCTGACGGGGGGATGGCGAGACGCAGTGCAATAGCTGCACTGCCATTCCCATTTGACATCCCTTTTTTGTTGTTATCTTGAGGAAGCTTCGTCTGTGGGTAGGAGCTGGAGTTATGTGGATAGCTGTAGCGTAGGGACTGCGCAGGGCTGGGCTGGAGGGAGCGCTGTAGCTCCACCATGTTAAAGGCATTCTGAGAGAGGAATGGAAGAAAGGGACAAAAGGAAATAAAAGATGCATTTAGAATCATTGGAATCTTTTTTTAAAATTTAGGCAATGAAAGTAACACTGCACAAGCCATAATGAGCAGTGAAATTTTGTCATTGTGCATGACAATTCAACCAATGTGGCTCATCTGATGATTCTGAGAATAAATGAGCCTGTTACTTAGACTAAGATGGGAATCCACAACATAGGAAGGGAAATTGGCAACAACAGCTCCTTTGATCAGCCAAGTAATTAATTATCTCTGTGAGGGGAGGGTGTTCTGCTCTTACCAAGCCTATTAAAATACCGGCATTAACAGCTATTGCTGCCATTTTGCTTAATTTAACCTAATAGACTAACATCCCATGATCTCCAGGGGACTGATATTTGATTATCATTTTGCTGTAGAAGGCATTCCTACATTAAATGGTAATGTTTTCTTTTATATTTTGTGTCCTGATTTGTGTATTTAGACATAAAATTACTGTGATGCTTTGGAGGAGTTGTCATTATACTGCTCCACGTTTTATCACATTACAACTACAAAAGTCTATGTAATTAATTGGGATTTATTTAATAGATCAACAGAGAGTAGCACCGAATTGTCTACTGGATTGAAATAGATACATAATCTCAGAATTTTTATAAGATTACAAATTTAAAAGAGTCGATTGCATTTTCTTGAAATAATAATACCACCAACAACAACAATAATAGCAATAACAAGGATAATTTATAAAATATGCATTCAAGGGCTTAAAAAATAGTATTAAAGAAAGTAAAACTAATTCAAAATTAAAGTGTAAAACTTTAGGACTACATCAAGCGCAATGAAAATGTTTGCTCTAAGCAGTTTTTAGACAGATTAAAAATAGGAGAGTGTTGTTTGTTAAATTTGAAATAAAGGCATGGAAAATACCATTTGAAGTTGTCATATGTAATTTTGGAGACTTCAAAACGTTGAAGATTTGGCAGCATTATGATGTTGGAATGATTTCTCCTACAGGGGGAGAAAAACTGCTCAAAGTTCATAAGAAAAAGAATAGACAGTGGAAAAGTTTAAAATATCTTCCATTATCAAAATCATGTCCAAAGTGGTGTTTTTTCTTGATTCATGCATATCTGAGTCACCCTCGTAAATTCTGCTCTCTGTGTTCTAGAAAACAAGCAGCCATTACTGTTTTACATACCAGCCCCCCACCCGGGCCACGCCTGCCCAATAAAGAAGGAACATCATTTCTTTCTGATCAGGGAGTGTTGATATTAGGAAGAGCATGGTCAGACCTCCTTTAGGTTGAGAAGAAGCGACTCTTTTCGTGCCTAATATACACAGTGACAGCAACTGCTCTTTTTAGGTAATTTCTAAGTCCAAAAAATGTGTTTTTGTCCACAGGAGATCTCTGTTCTGTTTAGCCTTCCTAAAGAAGATCCGTATCACCAGAGGTGTCATGATGCAGCTACAATAAGGAGACATGATGAAGAGTGTGGCATTTCTCACACAATATTTCATCCTTATTTATGTATATAGTTGATTTTGAAGGCCTTAAACGAGCATAAAAAACACACAGGACCTCAATGATAATGATAGTAATGACAATATTGGATGAAACACTTTGTTTTGAAATTACAGACTATAATGGGATTTAATTACTGAAAGATCTTAATGTAAAATTAGGGCAAAAGTCTAATAAAACACATGGAATTTATAATTGTATTTTAAGAAAATGTGGAAAAGTTCAAGGGGTATGATGATCAAGTCAATTTTAAATGCAAAAATAATGTTATTAAATGTTGTTTCTGTGTTTACAATTCAGATGGGATATGTATCTACCTGGTCCTGTTCCCCGCCACCTTCCTCGTCGTAGTTGAGCACATTCTCTCGGATGTCCTCCCACTCTCCGTGGTGTGCAGACACGTGGTAAACACCCTCCTTCAGGCCTTTATGTCTCCTCCAGCAGGAGTAAAGAAACAGCCCCAGCATCAACACTGAGAGGTGCCAGAGAGTGTGTTAGCACAGCAGGGAGCACTGTCACATAATTACAATGAGAATATGAGCAGAAAAAGACATGTCTTTGGGAGTAAATGGAATGAGAACACAAAGTTGTGATACAATTTTTTTCAACTCTGGCTAATAAAACCCACTCTAGAAATTCCCATGAGAATAAATCAATCTTTCATCAAAAGCACTCAAACAGCAGAAATTATATGAAACAAATAACACATAATAAAAAACAAACCGGAAAGCCATAACGCTGATTCATTTAGAAAAGGCCTGCTGGACACACTGGGCATACAGTTAAGAGGCACTAATGGAACAAACGTGGAAATAGAGGCACCACCTTTCCACCCATTCTCTTTGATGTTGCCTCTCTGTTTCCTGTCTTATCAAAGACCTCAGCTCCACAGAAACCTATTAAATAAATTTGTACTCCTCCCAGCTTAAACTCGGAGCATCAGTGGCTCAGCTAAACGTGCGGAGGAATACTGCGGAAGCTGAGCAGGAAAAGGTCCTGAAGCACACACATCAATCACATCTATTGTGTGCTGAATTATACAACATGCTGGACTGACCTTTAAAACCCATTAATCTCAACCAATATTTTCATCCTGTCTGCCATCCTTCATGCTCATTTTTCCTTCTTTTCCCTATCTGTTTTAACTCCTTTAGATATTTTCTCTGTTGTCCCTCTGTTTCTGTTTTCTTGTTGCCACTGCTGGAATGTCCTTTCCTGCTTACTCTGCTTGTTCTCACTTATTAAATGTCTCCGTGTTCATGTTTTCCTAGTCCCTCTATAGCCTCCTCTAGTCTTGGCTTGTATCTTGCTCACAGAATGGGCTCCATTTCACCTAAAGTATCTCACTTGGTGTGAGTTAAGAACTGGTTTAATTGAAAATCTTAAGAACAGATATCATTAGTCTAGAATTTTGAAAGTAATTGCTTTGAAGGAGAATAATACAATCAATGCAGAAAAAACTCCCCCATGTTTTTTCACCAAAAGAAGTGTTTTTTTTCAGTTAAAAATCATTATTCTTTTGGTTTTTCTTCATTTGTGAAACAGAATCATATACTTTTAAAATGATTTGGAACTAGGGTAGGAATTGTGAAAGCATACACATGCATGTCCAGTTGTTTTTTTTAAGCAAATGGACGATAAATAGTCTGTTTATTAGCAAAACCAAGGTGCCAACCAATGTATCTTTCCATTGCTTTGAATAGGCTGTGTGATGCATGATATGCTGCAGTTCAGGGGCTGAATTTCCCACACACTGCTACAGATGTGACATCAATTGAAGCTGCATACGTGCCCCCACAGCTTTGATACAGGAAGTTGGGTTGTTTCACAAGTAGTAGTAGTAGCGGTGGTAGTGGAAGAGTTACTTGACACAGTAGTTTTATTACACTTAATGCAAAATAACAGGTAAAATCTGCAGTTTGTGCAGCATTAAATGGTCACATAGTACATATGTACGGTATGTCTTCATAGACTTAAAATATATGTTTTTATATAGATATATAAAATAATCTTTCATGCGTTTTGCATACCCACTTAACTGGACAATGCAAACTTGCTCCACCTATGTGCCATGGACAGATGATCCATATTTGACTAAAATTAAATGTTTGAGTCAATTTAAGCATTTTGTTCAGCCATCCTCATTACAGAAACAATCAGCAAAGTGTTTGTGGGAGGATGGAAGCCTTTTGACAGTCTTTTAAATGTATGTATACATCTTTTAGGGTAAAGTTTTATGAACAGCAAGAACCTCTTGAAATCATTAGGTGAACTGAGAAAATAATTCATATATACTGATTTAGTACCTGGATAAAATTGGTTCACGTATTTCAGTTTTTAATGAAGCATAATACAGGTTCCAGAGTTTTTGGAGACGTTTGCCCCCTCTGGCAACAGGGTGAAATGACACCAGTGTTCGGCACACATATAGGAGAGGTAAAAGCACTGATGTCTGCTGCTGCAACTGCACAGGTCCGTTTTTTAGAAATGTAAAATCAACTTGGGTAAAAAAAAAGTTAGAAACAAAGAAGTTATTCTGACTGGTGCATCCTTTTAAAGAAAAAGAAGCCGTTCCTCAATATTTACTCTCTTATGCTGTTGCAGATCAGACTCTAATTGGGCCCTTTTTGTCACACTAGACATTCATTTTATGGAGTTTGAGCTGTATTTGTGGCTGGTCTTATCTAATCCATCTCCTCTCGCGGCACTGGTGACTCCATAAAGTAGCCAGGTGAATGAGAGCATGCAGTGCTTCACACCCACGTCCATAGAGTGTGGCCTTATTCACTTCCTCATGGACTAACTAATGGAGCATACAGAGGCAACTGCAGTATATAGAGGAAAGCTCACTTCACATGCTGTAATAGTAAAGCAAGTATGAGGAAAAAAATCTAAAATAAAACATTTAACAAAGACCAGAACAAACAAACAAACAAAGAAAAAACTTTTAAACTTGCACAATGCACCCTTTAATCATAGAAATCCAAAAGTTTCTGGGCAAACTTCATTGACTCTAAAGAGTTGAAGATGGTTAAAGATTTGATGAAGACTCCAACAGTGCTGCTTTTTTTAGCTAACCAATTAATTTCCATAGATTTTAATCATGAACTAACTTCACTGCTGTTGTTTTTTTTAAGGTTTTACTTGATAAAATGTTGTTAAACAGTTGCCTATTTTATCTGTCTCAAGATCAAGGGGAATGTCTACCAGGTTAAGAATAGATTGATATTTGTTTAAATAAGTATGTATTGACTCCGGTTGAGATGCTATATAATATATTTTGTGAATGCAATTGTAAAAACTCATTCATTGGGTCATTATGGTGAACAGAGACACCTCGGTCCTGCAGATGCAATGACTGACTGTTTCGGTTCGCTTACTGATTTAGAATGAATGAAATAGAATCCTGATCTATGTGATAGTGTTGATCTGAATACATATGTTTGTTTATAAATTAAATCAGATAGTTGTAAAGTGCTTTGTAAAGTGAAAACTATTGTGAATTGGTGCCATATAAATAAATTGAATTAAACTAATTAGATTTGAGTCAATGGAGTGAAACTGCAAGTCCATTTTATTGCTATGCTCCTTTCATTTCAGACAGAAAAAAAAAACAGACTTGAAGAATTTCTTTTAAATCCCCAACTGACCGTCCTCTGTATGAGGTGGAGAAGATAGCAGTATTGATCAGCTGACCTGGCTCCTTGACTGTTAACGCCGGAGCAGCCTTGAAGAAAACACCAGAATCTTGATAAGTTGTCAGCAGCTCTCATCCACACTTCCTGGATGACTGGGCCTCATAGGGTCAACCTACAGGCCCCTTGCCTGTAGCATAACATGACTAGCATTAAACACATCCCTACAGTGCAGAAGTGTGATGGACCCCAGAATGTGGCTAAACTATAACCCCCCAGTAAGTTTACAAAATTAGTTTTAGGTAAACACACTTTGGTTGCCCTGTACCTGTAGTGACTAAAAAAAAACAGAGCTGATTGTGAGTGAAAGAGCAGCTACACTCCAGTGAGATCAATATCCCACAGGGTTGAGCACAAACATCGCAGTCATTCGTCAATCCATAACACTGCTGCTTCTCTGCCCTCTAACCACTACTATGAACAGGGCATTATGATGTTATCCTGGACTGAGCTGTGTATTATGAATGAGTGCGGAAAAAAAAAACTGTAACAAAGCACAATCCTTGAAACGTAACCATTTGGCTGCACTTCCAGTCTGAGAGCAATGAGGAAAAGAATGAGCTGTGAAACAGATGAAACGTCAGTGGAGAAGAGAGTAAAGGGGGGAAGGAAGAAAAACTGATGAAGACGGAAATGAGACAGGTGAGAAATGAGGAAGATTTGGAAAATGATTTATTTATACATTTTTCAGAAATGAAAGAAGGCGGCGCTTTACACAGCGTCTTTGGAACAGAGCCTAGCTAGAGAGCTAAATCTTCTATTCATAAAAAAAAAAAGAGTCAGAGTTGATACTTGACTAATGAGCGTTGGTCAGACGGTCTTGTACCGTCAATAACCCAAACCGAGCTCACATTCTGCCTGGCCTCATGCTGTATGTTGGGCTTAATAATGGATGATTGTTTTAACTTTTAATGTACATTGAGGTGGAGTAAGAGCTCCCCTTTAATCTAGCATCCAGCCAGTAGCTTTTGGTTGTTCTACTGTAGTGAAAGTGCATTTATACCTATAAAAAAATAGTGTTGATGCTGTAAAAGTATCTGTTTGCTAAATTAAAGAACTGGACTAATTTTATTCTCAAGCACAACTCAATGTTCTGTTTGCTTCCAGTTAAAGGGAAAAATGTAATTTGTTTTAATATTCTTCCTTACCTGTGAAAAATTCGGTTATGCTCACCAACCAGTTTTCATCCTGGTCTCAATTACATTACAGAGAAGCCTCTGAACTCCAGTGAGGTGAAATGTTTGCATAGTGAATATAAATGCCTGATCTGCAACCACGGACAAACTACTTGAGTCTTTTTTTTTGTTGTTGTTGCTGTTTTTTTAGTTGACATTCCAAGCAGCTCATGTATTTCCATGAATGAGGCCAAGGCCACAGCTCATCAACTTTGAATTAATTATCAGGATTGTAGACAACTATATGTTTCCCTGGAAGGTGTCAGAATAACTGATGACCTAATACTGGCCACATGGCCCTGGAGGGAATGGTGAGTCAGTTATAGGCAGGGATAGTATATTGAATTGCTGAAGCGTTTCATGTGACACAAAGACTCATAAACAGAACACAGCCTTTCAGAGGAAAGTCAGTGCAAAAACATGCAAGCTTTTTGACTTTCTATCTTTTTAAGCACTAAAAGAAGCTCACAAAAAGCTTCCTGTGGTGTGATCTCAACACCATTAAATATCCCTTAACTTGACCTTTACAATATAGCATCTTTTACCTTTTGTTTGAAACGTTTGAAGAAGAAATATCTTTGCATACTTATTTAAAAGTGAAAAAAACCCTCTGGCAGCAGATGTGGGTAGATATTGAATCTTGATCCTATTAGATCTTAACACAGCTTATGAAACCATCAACCATGCAGTTTTATTCATCTGTTTATACAAAGGGGGCAAATGTCATCAGTTCAAGTTAAGGGTTGAAATATCATTTTAATAATCACTTATCTGATCCCATTTATGTTGCCAGCTAACCATTTCAACTGGATTTTTTCATTTCACTTTCCCTCTATATGTTGTTTATTCATTTTGCAAACTCCCACCGCCTCAGCTTTAAAGAAGCCAATTAATAGTGTTAGT
>JAUZNJ010013847.1:0-12478 GCA_034780135.1 Jordanella pulchra
TTTCTTTCTTTCTTTCTTTCTTTCTTTCTTTCTTTCTTTCTTTCTTTCTTTCTTTCTTTCTTTCTTTCTTTCTTCACTATTCTTCCATAGGTGGATACAGACTAATGTCCTTTATGTTAACAATTATCTGGGATTCAACAAACTGACGTATTGAAATGTTTTTCCTCATCTTCCTCAGTTCCTATCAGAGGTGGAAGCCTGGTGTAAAGTCTGCAGTGAGGGGGGGCTACCGTCTGAGATGCAGGAGCTGGAAATCGCCATCCATCGCCACCAGAGCCTGTATGAGCAGGTGACCCAGGCCTACACGGAGGTCAGTCTTCCTCACCACCAGCGGCATAGAAAAAGCTTTCATTTTTCACCTGCGTTCATAGAAGCTTGTTTTCTTTAAGGTCTTTAAATCTGTGAGTAAATCCTCACTTTAAAATCGAGCTGCTGCTCACTGAAAACCTCCAGATGCCAAAAACAAGATGAATGAAACTTTCTTAAAATACTCTAAAGCTGCACATGTTCTACAAAAGAACCGTATATTTTTAGCTGATAGAGTAAAGCAGTAACATAGTTCTCTGCTGTCAGAGCTGCAGACGGCTGTGATAACAGGGCGGCGATGCTCAGCCGCTGCACTGACCCTTCGTTCAAAACACTCCACTAAATTTAGTCCTGCTGTGCTCCCACTCTTCCCTGTTCTTTGCTGCTGTCTGCTGCTTTATCTTTAGACAAGCTGCTGCTGGTTTTATGCTTATCTATAAAAAGATAAGTCTATGTATATAAACAGACATAAATGTTCAGACTGAGGCAGTTCGCTTTGGCAGGATCCACCTGTGTTGATGGTCGTCCTGTGAAAACGGCTGCAGAAAAAGAAGGAAACTGCACCAACGTTTTTAGAAACTATTGCTACCTTGTAGTTTGCATGTTCTCCTTGTGCATGTGTGGGTTCTCTCCGGGTACTCCAGCTTCCTCCCACAGTCCAAAAACGTGACTGTTAGGTTAATTGGCATCTCTCAATTGTCCCTAGGTGTGAGTGTGTGTGTGCATGGTTGTTTGTCTTTGTGTGTCTATGTGTTGATCTGCGACAGACTGGAGTCCTGTCCTGGGTGGACCCTGCCTTACGCCCATAGTCTGCCGGAGATAGGCACCGACCCAACCGCGACCCTGATGGATGGATGGATGGATGGATGGATGGATGGATGGATGGATGGATGGATGGATGGATGGATGGATGGATGGATGATGATGGATGGATGATGGATGGATGGATGATTGTACATCTTCCCCTCATCTCATGTTGAGCTCCTCACTGGTACCTGAACACTGTCCTCTCTCAGGTACAGACTGTTTCTTCCTTTGTGTTTGTCCACTGATGAGAAACGTTCAGGTTCTAAGTTTCCCATCAGGACGGATCCAGTTGAACGCCTAGATCCTTTCCTCACAGATGGGATAGAAATCCTAGATCTAGAAGCTGAGCCTGGCCCGACATCGAGCCGTTAGTTAGTGAACCTTTGCTGAGCTGAAGGACGGGGCTCGATTGAAGGAGCTGTTTGTGTTCGGAGCTTCTGGCCCCGCCCTCTCTGGCCTCATGCAGCAGCAGCAGCTGATTGGCCGAGGCTCAGGAAGGTTTGCTCTGATGTTTGCATTAACTTTGCCTCCCAGAGAGCTAAACAAACACAGTTTGCCTCCGGCCGTCCCTCCTATTGTTGCTGTCAGACAGGTGGAGCAGATGATCTGAGCTCTGTTTGTCTCTCTGCTCTGTTGATGTTGGGAAGTTTGTCCACTTTTCCCTGATGTCAGACCTACTTTCTCTGCTTTCTAATTGTGGTGTAATGAAATCACATGCGGACCCTGTCTGTTCTCTCTCCATCTCTAACTGGCTGCTCTGCTGCTGGGTCTCAGCAGAGCACCGCAGAGCGTAGATCAGCCCTCCTCCCCCTCCTGCTCTGGATCAGGGACCTCCCACTCTCTCTCTCTCTCTCTTGCTCACTCTCTCTCTCTCACTCTCTCTCTCTCTCTCTCTTGCTCACTCTCTCTCTCTCACTCTCTCTCTCGCTCTCTCTGGATCCCGTCCACACTCGCTCTCTCCACCCAGTTTCTCCTTGACGGTGAGCCCTGAAACATTGGGTTCCAGGGAAGCGAAGGCTGCTGCGTTTACTCTGACCTGCCTGTACCTGCAGACTGAGGCGGGAGGGAAGGAGATCCGTCCTGGTTCTGTTCTGAACTCGTCCTGCTGTAGCCGCCTCGGCCGTCCTCCGGTCCTCCCCTGTGGAATACCAACGACTCCAGCTGTCTGCCTGTTTCTCTGCGCAGCGTTCTCTACCAAAGCTTACGTTAGCTCTTTAAGGATGTAGCTAGCCTTCACTGATGGACGCAGTTTTTAACTTTGACGCTGTTTTTTTGTTTTTTTTGGGGGGGGGGTCAGCTCTAAGTGAAGGATCTCCTTCAGATCTGCTACCTGGAGCTCCTCTGGAGGCATGTCTCAGAAACCTGTTGGGGGACGCTGAGGCAGCCCCGGTCCTGCAGAACCCATCTGGGTTTTGAGCCAAGCGCTTCACAGCTGACATCAAAGTAGAGGCTCTGCAGAGCGGCTGGGGGCAGACGGCGTGGAGCCGTGACGGCGATGAGCTGAAACCGGAGTCCTGATGGCTCCAGAGGGACGACGCTGCAGAGAGGCCTCTTATACGTCAAACCGGGGAGTGTCTACGTTCAGCGCCGGTTGAGCGCTCCTCTTCTGGTGTTACCTTCCCAGCTGCTGCAACGCTGACCCTGCCGCCATCTCTTCGGTTTATCTGGACTCTGATGATTGACGGCTCGGTTCTGCGGCTCCGCTCAGACTCCACGCGTCTCGCCCGCTGCGGGCTGTGATGGACTACCTCGGGGACAAGCTGTCGGTGGCTCACGCCCAGGTGTCGGGATGGATGGGGAATGTGCGGCGCTCGTTTCACGGCGCGCTCGGCTTCCTCTCCGGCCGTGGGGAGGACGGAGCCGGCGGCTTCAAGAGGACCAACTCCCTGCGCTCCCTGGCCTCCCGCAGCAGGGAGTCCATCCGCAGGTTCTCCCTGCGCAGCCAGCAGCGCCTGTCGCTACGCAGACGCACGGCGCCCGACACCCCCACTGCTGTAAGAGTAGAACCAGAACCAGAACCTAATGTCTGCTGCTCAGTTCCAGCAGGTTTCAGCCAACATGTCAGGAGGTTCAGAGCTGCTGCTCGTCCTGTTCATGGACCGGTTCTGAGTCCGATCTCAAAGCTTGGTCCACGTTTAACCAAAACCTCCTTCCAATCTTAGCAGCCTGGTCTCCCTGACCAGAGGGTCTGAATTATCTGTGCTGGTGAAGCAGAGTTTACTGTCTGGAATTAGCTTAGCTTACCTGAGCAGCAGAAATTCACTAGAAACCAGATAATTACCTTAAATCCTGAGATTTCATAAAGACTTTTGCTAATCCAGCTGGTTTCGTAACAACGGCTGCACCGATTGGTCGATCAGCTGATATTTAGATTTGCCTCTGCAAAGTTTCTCTGTTCTCCGTTTAGATGTTCTCTGCTGAACTGTCCCGGGGCAGAGACGGTCCGCTTCTCAGACCCGACCAGCCGGGTCCAGAAGAACCAGAACTCGCAAACCTGCTGGGAAGAATCTGGTCATCTGCTGGAGTTCAGCTCTCGTTTTAAAAAGATTTGAACAACATTGCTTTAAACAATTCACTGGTTTATTTACTGATTGGTTGAAATCAACTGATTTTCTGAGTTTCTAAGCAACTGGTTAAACTGGAAACGGCCCAGTTCTGTTTCCTCCTGGTCAGTTTGTTCAGTAAGTGGTTTTTAGGACGACTCAGTGATGGAAAGCAGTGAAAACTCCTGACTGGAGCTCAGGTGGAGTGAATGGATGGACCCTGCTGCTGGCTGGAAGCTCCTCCTAACCTACAGAGCTGCTCTGTGGCTCTCAGCCGTGTCTGCTGGGTCCTGCTTGGGTTCAGTCATGAACAGCTGATAGTGAGGGGATCTAGATCAACATTTAATAATAGTTAGTATCAAGGTTCTGGGGCCTTTATAATCCTTTTCTTTCTAATGATCTTCAGGTTCATGTTACCAACCGGGCATCCAGGGAGCCGGACTGTGACGCGCGGCTGATGGATCTCTGTCGTTAATCCCAGTATAAATGACCGGCTGTTTGTGTCGGCTTGAGATAACCAGTTTGGCATGCGGTGCTGCAGGATGCATGTCTGCACAGGCGTCTGCTGCTGCAGGGCTGCGCTTTGAGTCACGAGTCAGAGGAGATAAACTGGTAGCTCGGTATAAACAGCATTTAACCTCCGAGTTCCCCTGGAAATATGCAGCAGCTAATTCTAGCCGCATTTAACCCACTGACAGACTAATCCTGACAGTCGTTGCTTTCTGGTACATCTGGGAGGACCATGAACTGCATGTTTAGTTCCTTCAGTGACGCCTCTTTTACATCCAATCTGCAAAATGTGGCCTGTTCGTTTGGCCGCCCGTCTAAGCTGCCAGAGTGGCGGCCAGGAGAGCAGAAGGTATCAAATAAAAGCCTCATTTATTCCGTTCTGGTTGGACGTGGCGGACGCTGAACGTCCTACCGTCTGGAATATGTTCTGCAAACAGCATGGAGGTCAAAGGGACTCAGGGCTCCTTTTCAACACATAAACAGGGTTACAGAACGGCCTAGTCGAAGTTCAGCTCTACATCCCTCTGAGAACTCCATGTCCAAGCTGGTTTCAGGGAGTCTGATATCAGAAACCTGTTAGAAAGCTTTAAAGGTTGACTGGTGACCCTTCCTTCCCAGTGACGATGTATCAAACGTTTCTATGAGGTCGTTGCTGCGCTTCGGCCTGTTCCCTCCACCATCCGCTCTCTCTGGACCCGCCCTTCCTGCTCAGAGGAAGCTGATGTTATTAGAGAGCAGCTTTGTTTGTTGGCATCAAACCTGCCTTTTCCAGGGCAGTTAGCTTAGCTGTGGGGCTGGATGAGGTTTTCTCTCATGGCGTCACAGAAGGAGCGGATTAGAAATAATCTGCTGAATAATGGAGCTTCTGTCCAACATGTCCCAGCAGCACGGAGCTGCTGAGGTGTGGGAGAGCTGGGAGCGTTCAGATGGAGGAACAGGAACACCTTCGTGGGGTCAAGTCTCTGCCAGAAAACGCCCTGAACATAAAGTCTCCTATTATTCTGAAGCCGTTCTGACTGGTTCCTGTCGTCTCCAACACCCGGAGCAGCTGCCCTCCTCCTCCGGTTGTTTCCGTCTCTCTGGCCTCAGACTCAGCCGGCCGCTCTGTGGTCAGGCTGCGCCGCACCGCCGCCGCTCCAGGTGTTTCACATTTCTCTGTTTGGCCCTCAGACGACATGGGTCAGAGGATCAGCTGCTTCCTCTGAGGGGGTGGTTCAGGCCTGTAGGTCCGCATGTTTGGTCTGCAGACTCGTGTCCTCTGTTGCAGCTCCATTCAAAGAGACACAGTTCAGTAGCCCCGCCCCCCCCCAGCACCTCCTCAGGCTTTACTGGCTGATAGAACCTGAGCAGGTTGATGTGCAGCAACAGGTGGGGGAGGAGCTGAACAGGTTTCCTCTGGGCTCCATGGAGCGCCACTTTAAACTCTGAACAGCTCAGGTTTAGAAACCATCTGTCATCCGAACAGAACCAGATGTTTTGTTCCGTCAGCAGCAGATGAAATAAAGACGTGCAGCGGACGTCCTGCTGACCCATTATTCAGACTCCAGGTTCTGAAGCACCTTCATGTCCACCATGCGCCTCAGAAACGGTTCTGTTCGTTTGGAGGTTCTGATGACGAGATGCAGCTGAACTAAACATCAGATTTAGTTTCTCTGATTCTCACAGCGGAGCGGGATGAGCCCCAGCGGCACCGATATGATCCAGACACCGACCTGCCGGGGTTCTGTCTGAGCATCAGAAGCAGGTCCGGTCTTTCCTCTCACCCGGTTCTGCTCTCTCTCCCACTCTGGACTCCAGGTGCAGCATAAGCAGAGCGGAGAAGCCGACCACAGAGACTCAGGAACTCCGGTCCGTGACGCCGACAGTCAGTACGGGACCTGGGATACGGGCCTGCGGACCGATGACAGGTACGAATCAATGAGTGACAGAGGAAATCTGGCCTCTGATTGGCTAACACCTCGCCCTGTAGAAGGAGGGTTCTGGTTCTGGTCCACTTAGATACCACAGAGCTCAAATAACAAGCATTAGAAGTCGGTGCCGCCTAATAACCTCAATGATGTTAATAATCGATTGACAGTTAATTTTAGAATAAAGGCTCATTAATGGTTGATAAACGTTATTTACTGATTGATTAATGGTTCATGAACAGCTTTGTACCAGTTATCTTTGGGTTATTTAACAACCAATGAATGATCATCGTTTGGCTGCTGGTTGTAAGCTGACTGTAAATCTTATTTAATGGCTACTGATGTTTTATTGAAGTAATGATTATTTCCTGGTTAATTAACGGTTCGTTAATCTCCTGCCAGATATAAAAACCTGCGTCAGAATACTAGGAGGTGAGAAACCAGGTTTTAGTCAGTCAGAGCCTTCCTGTTCTCTACCAGAAGTCTGTCTCTCTCTGTCTGACACGTCGTAGGAAACATGATTTCCTTCCTCACTTTCCTCACTGATCTTCTAGAACAATCAGAACCAAGAAGCTTTTGAATCGAACTGCAAATGATCTGGAAATCATTTGGAATTCAGATCACAGAGGATTTGTTTCTTGGTTCCTCCTCGGCCTGATGGCGTCTCCAACAGAACCCGTCAGAAACCCTTCAGAACCTTCTGTTTCCAGGCCTGATGAGGTTCTGGTTTAGTGGAAACGGGTTCTGGGTTCTGATGTTGTCTGTCTGAGGAGGAAGAGAAATGAAGCAGGAAGTGCTGCAGTGTGGTCAGACGCCGCCCCCATGTGGCCCAGTAAGGCCGGTTCAGGTTGTTTCTGCTGCAGTCCACCAGAACCGCTCTGTCAGCAGAGGTCGGATCAACACCGACCCGATGTCACTACCTAACATGAACCTCTGTAGCACCAGAGAACCAGCACCAGTTCTTTGGTGACCTCATCTGGTCAGAACCAATCAGAGTTAACCTATCAGAGATGAGACTGTTTGACCCGTAAAAACCCGACCCAAAGCTTCAGGTCCAGCTCCTCTTCCTTCCTTCGGCTTTTCTACGGTTCCGGATATTTAAAGGATGAACCGGTCCGGCCCGGTTGAATAAAGCTCTGCCCTGTTTGCTCAGAAGGTCCGGTTCATTTGGGTCAGTGTTAAACACACTGTTGGGTCCGGTCCGCCTCATAGGAACCAAATGGACCTCCTCCAACTTCTCGATGTTCTCCTGGAGCAGAGCTCCTCCTTCTGGCTGATCCATGGAGGTTCTGACCCGGTTCCACTCAGATAGTGGATCTGTTTACTGTAATGGACCGGTATCTGGTTCCTGGTTCTGGAGGTCCAGCAGCTTTCAGAACATCCGGTCCACGAGGAACAAATTCAGATTTTAGATTCCGGCCCGTTGGACAGGAAGCTGCTTCTGTGTGCTCGTCCCAGTTCTCCTTTCTAACCCAGAGCTGGTTCTGGTTGCAGCCTCACCCCCGCCTCTCCCAGTTCAGAGAGCAACCCCAGCCCCTCCCCCAGGAGGCCCTCACCAGGGGGCCGGACCTCCGCTACGGACGGACCCTCCGCCTCGTCCTCCTCTGAAGTTCAGCCGCTCGACTTCCCTGACGTGAGTTTGGACCTCGGCTCGGTTCTGATCAGGAAACCTTGAATCCATGTTCCTCCAGTTTCACTTCTGCTGTTTATGTTCCTGATCCAAACATCCAGGCTCCGACAGTCCTGCTGGATAACAGCGCTCTGCGCTCTCGGCCCCAGCTGGGGAGGAAACGGGCCCCGCGGACCCGGCCGTCCAAGGCGGCGCCGGCTCAGGGAGACGATTGGCTCTACAGAGACTCCACAGGTAAACCAGACCCAGGCTGAGCGGCCTTTAGGTGGAACGTCTGCTGATCGGAGCTTCTTTCATTGCAGAGGCGAAGGCCGAGAGCAGGAAGGACGACTCGGAGTCTGAGGAGCCGAGCAGAGGGGCCGACGGCGGCGCCGCACCGCCCCAGCAGCCACAGAGGGTGGCGCTGTTTCCAGGAGTGGATGCTTCAGCGTTAAAGGTGGGTCAGCAGCTCCGTCCTCAGGGGAATGGATCTGAGCGTCACCTTTGATGGAACCAGTTGGAGCCATCAAACCCCCGGAGGAATCGGTGGGATGAAACACTCGTGGTTAGCGGTGCTGTGAAGCGGTCTTTTCTCTTTTGAATTAAAATGTACATTTTATCTTTTTAACAAGCTCATTTACAGCCATACATCCAAAATATAAGAACCAATATATTGAATCTCTCCGTAAACTAAACATCTCAGCAAAGCATTTTGCAGCTTCATGTTTTCATAAAACCCAGAAAGAAGGTTGATGTTTAGGCAGCAGAGCTGAGCCCCATAAACCAGACCGTCCAGACAGCTTCTGCTGGAGCCACGGGTTGGATTCACTGACTTATTGGATGTTCTCTGCAGTAAAAACCGTTCAAAGACCTGATGTCGCCCGACCTTTTTCCACCAACCTTTACGTCCTTTGGTACCAACCTCGGTTTACAGCCTCGTCCTCCTGACCTGGACCGGGTCCTTCAGTGTAACTATGGAGGCTGGAAGACTCATGGCTCCGGATCCAAACAGCTCCATCCTTCTCCCTCAGCGTACGCTCTGTCACCTAGCAACCGTGACAGTTGATCCACCAATCATAGATTGGATGCTGAACTACTTCCTGCTGCTCTGTTATTAATTTCCTTGTTGAGGAGCTTCAGCAGCAGATCTCAGATCAGTAGTTCACTGCACAGATATTGAATCTGAGCTGCATTCATTGGCTGCAGACGAAGGAGTCTAGCGATCCGAACAGGGCGCGGCGCTATGACGCAACCGGCCAACAAACCCAGCCTGCAGGACGCAGCCGATGAATCCGAACACAGTGAATGTCATCATTCTGATCTAAACAGAGGAAACATTGAAAATGGCTTCACACCAACCAGAGATGTTTTACTCACATCTTCTGAAAATAATCCCTCATTCCTCCAGGGTGTGAAAACTTTTGAGCACAGCGGTGGATTTGCTCTGACCCTATGATCCACCTGCTGGGTGTTTGTGGACTGTTGGAAGCTGGAGCTCTAACAGGACGTGGTTTCAGCTGATTGTAAGGTTTTGGTTTTTTATGGGTGCTGAAGTTAAGCGGGCCGAACACACGACCACATCACACCTTTCATTGCTGTTCTTTAATTATCTGGCTTTCTTTTCCTTCCACTTCAGTTAGGCTTTAGTTTATGTTGGTTTATCACATAAAATCCCTCCACAGATAAAAAACTATTTCAGTTGTGTTTTATAAAAGCTTCTCACTGTATTTGGATTTATTATTTTGTTCTTATTTAGTCATACATGGAACATTTTCTCTGTTCATCTCAGGTGCAGCTGAAGAAGCGAGGCGACTCTGACCATCAGACCGATGGACCCCCCCCTCCGTCCCACCCAGCTCGCTCTCCCAGGTCTCCCTTCCTTCCTCGTGCAGCACGGGTGCTGCCCCCTGCTGGTGGAAAGGAGAACAGGTGAGACACTCCAGCATGTCCTGCTAACCTTTTGGTTTAGCTCCTGGGCTCTCAGGCTAACCGGTTTATCTCCCACAGCGAGGAGGACCCCCCCCAGTGGCTGAAAGAGCTGAAATCCAAGAAGCGTCTGAGTCAGTATGAGAGTGAGAGCTAGAGGAGCAGCAAGGTAAAAGGTCTCCGTCGGTTTGGGTGAAGCTCAGCTTCACTCCTCATTCTTTAACCTTGTTTTCTGCTTCAGGTTGCCTTAACAGATGAACCTGTGAGAACTAGAAGCCTTAATGTCTGATCCAGAGAAGAAGAAGGAGGCTGGATCTGAAGCTGCTGATAGATTATTTTCTTCATAAATGTTGTTGTTATTTTTCTTCCTCTCTGGGTTCATAAATGTGCATGGTGCCTTTTTTTGACTCTGACAAAAAGAAAAACAAGCAAGGAACAGTTTCTGCTTCCTGTTTTTTTTTTTTTGTTCACTTCCTCCTGGAAGTTCTGCTGCACCTTCAGATGAGACTGACTTCCTGATGCAACTCCATCACTACAGCACAGGAAGCAACACTACGGTGGCAGAGGAAGCATCGATCTGCAGACAGAAGCTCTTCTGCTCTGAATCACTCCACAGCTGCTGCAGATTGTACTTAATGTTGTATTTTTGTTGTTTTTCATGATGAGGGATCCGTGGGGCTTTGAAGGGAACAATCAGATCAGCACAATAATCAGCTATACTCCCTCTAGTGGAGCGGAGGCTAATAGCTGCTAGCATCCATCAGAAGCCATACCGCCAAATCTCACCGGTCCACGTGCAATCGTCTCACTATTTGCTCCGTGTGTTCAGTGTGCGTGCACAATCGTCCCGTCCCATCCGGGCCAGCGCTGCCTTAGAGTCGCAGAGTTGGATCTGCTCTAGACGACCCAATCATGTTCTACTCCAGTTCAATGTGAACTTTTAGGACCTGCTCGGCGCTGGCAGCCTTCCACTTCCACAAAGCACTTTGATGCACTGCAGCACTCGACGTCTGCCCCCTTCCTGCTGGGTTCTGTCCAGCAGAAGGTTCTGATGGAGCGGCTGTCCCTGGGTTGGATGTAAATGAACCTGTTGTCTTGAAATATGAGGGTTATTTTTATGGCTGTCTTTTCCCTTTTTTTATTTGAAAGTTACCATGTTTGTTACACTGAGTTGTTCTGATCCGGTGTCCTACAGCTAATAAATTCTTAATAAAATATGAACCCTGGAGTCGGAGCCTGAGCTCTTCTTTATGTCTGGATGTTGGTTCTTTTCCTCCAGGATCAGTTTTAACCCCAGAGAGGAAGAAGAGGCTGTTTCTTTGTCTACATGTTGTGATATTTTTTATCAGCCTGCATCAAAAACCACTAAAGATGTTGTTAAATTATTACATTTTTAAGTGAACATTATTATGGTAGACTACCATTGTAACCTGTATAATTTTCTTGTGAACATTGTTGCTGTTTGATTGCTTTTAAAGCTGTCGTTCTTAGTTTGACAGACGGACCTTTAATAGGCTAACGATGTGTTGAGGGGATTAGAGAAATTGACGATAAAGTTGGACCATAAAAGTAGCTTCAAACACACACCTCTTCCTTTACGATGGTGTGTCTGTGTTTGAATTCTCCCTGATAGCTAGCAGCATGATCCTTTTTCTGAGGATGACCTCATTTATCTGGGCACACAGCTCGGTCCATAAATTCAGAACCAGGCCCTTACCGATACGCTGATTATCTGCTAGTGGTACATTCCTGTGTGCAGACGGGACACTTTGCTGCTCTATCAGAAGTGTGTATTTGACCTTTAAAGGACAGGTGATCATCTTCACAGCCTTCCACAGAAACTACACATGAACGTCAGGCAGGGATTCTGCAATGTTTCACATAACATGGATTAGGGAACACATCACGAAGAAAGTTTGGAACAGGTGCACCACTGTCATGTTTGGAGCCATGGTTCCCCGATACTGTTCGTGCTTTGGGTCGCACACAAGTTAAGATATAACGCTCCATTGGAGGACGGGAGGGGATTCTGTTAATAGAAAAATCATTCAGAGTGAGTTATAGTTAGACCTGTCAGATTTATTAAGTGAATTCAATGACTTGAATGCATCGTATTGCTGCAGATCATCTGTGATGCTGACTGCATCATCAGTAATATGGATCAAATTGGTCTGGATCTGACCAGAACCGGTCCCTCCCTGCATCCCTTCTAAAACCGGAGGCCCTTTGGATTAAGTTTGGGATTTAAATATGATTTCTGGAAATAACAGGATGTAACAAATGTTGGGCCATAAACCCACATATTAATTTTGGACGCTGAGTACCGAAGTCCATGCTGATAATAACGGAGATCATTGGTGGGAGAGGATGCGGGTTTGTTCTGCTGTTAGACTCTCCTCAAATTTCTGTAAACCCCACCCTCTCTCAAAGACCCCACAGGGACATGCCATCCTGCCCCACTCTGCCTAACTCAAAAGACCTAACTCACAGGTTGTCTTTATGCTGTGAGACTTTCCTGAGGATCACATTGGTAGAGACGCCTTTATGAAAGGCCACGAGCCAAGAACCGCATTCTGCAGACTGATCAAAGGCTAAGTGGACTGAAGCAGAAAAAACAGAACATTGTGCAACATTTCTCTGACTTTTAAGAAAACACTACAGAGACTGGAGAGGTGGAGAACAAAGAACCTCTGCTGCAGGGCTGAAATGAATGCTGGCGCTGGGTTACCTGAGATTAAACTCAGACACTAGTTTAACCCAGATTAGTTTAACTCTGATACCATGTGAACTGAGATTAGCTAAACTCTGATACCATGTGAACTGAGATTAGCTAAACTCGGATACCATGTGAACTGAGATTAGCTAAACTC
>JAUZNJ010013858.1:1457-17659 GCA_034780135.1 Jordanella pulchra
GTCTCCCTGAGGAGGAACCATAGTTTGTTCCCCAGACACTGCAAGCTTCCCACATCTCCATAAAGGATGGGTAAAATCCAAAAGACAAATTTTGTTGTAATGACCAATAAAGTTGACTATAATCATCTTTTATTATGAAAATTGGAATATAAACTTCAATGTCACATAAGCAAGATGTAACGGAGCTGGGTTCTCATCTATTAGGCTTGTTTATACACAAAACGGGGCATACGTCGACTTTCATGTATGTAAAAAACAAACTTGCCGTGAAAATGTGCGATCCATCACACAAACTCATTCAGATGGGTCCGCATATTTTGGAGAGAGGGATGATTTGCAGCAAAGATTGGGACTGAGATGGAAAACTGAAACCCGAGTGCAGCAAAATCTCTCCCAGATATTTGATTTCTCTTCATATGAAGCTTTAATTATAGATTGGCTTTATCAGATTCGAAACTGCACTGCGTTATATACTGTTGCTAACAGTTCCTGTCAGAAAGAACAAAAAAAAGTCAGCTTAAATTTCAAATTCTGCCCTTATTTTAATGTTTCCTCCCAATACTATTTATCTCTGCAGTGATCAACGAGGTGAATCGTACCACAGCTCCATATAGAGATATAACAAAGAGTTAGGAATTCCCATGAATTGCTGTGAACATTTAAATACCACCAAACCACCCGTGAGAAATTGTGCACAATGAATTATTTAAATTATGCCAAAGACTTTGGAAATGGGAATCAGGGAATTGGGAAAATTTGGAGGGAATACATTTTTTTAAGGATTAGCAAAGTTAACTGACTCAAGATAATAACAGTTTTTTTTGTTGTTGTTTTTTTTCTCTTTCAGCTGTAAACCTCTCTGTGGTTCCTTTCAGCTCTTACCAGAGGGAACTGGTATTAAACTTAATCAACAATTATTTGACTCCCTGCCTGAAGCTGTTTTAGGAACAAAATAATTCTGTCAATGTATCCATAAAGTTGAGGTATCACAGTTGGCAATAAGCAATTTTCTGACTTTTCACTTCTCACACAGACAGCTCAGTTAAACTGCTTTTTTTGTTCTCTTAGCTTTAGTTGTTATTTGTAACTATTAGATACAATTAATCAGTTGGGTCGTTTAAATAAACAGTGACATCCATGCAATGCTTTGCATGGACCTTTTTTATAGTTGAATGCGTGAAGTGGGCTAAACATGAGGTGTAGCCTTAGATGCAAACTTTGAGGCACTTTTGTGATCTATAAAGGGAAAACACTTGGCTTTGTGCACGCATTCGGTTTTATAAATCAGGATATTTTGGGGGCATATTCCGATTTAGGGTGTTTGGTGTACTTATACTTTTAGTAAGGATTCCAAGCGACATACTTATTTTCATCAGTATATGTTGATAATAAAAATTCCTGTTCATGACAGTGTAAATATACAATGTACATAACAAACAATTATTTGCTAAGTTCAACACAAAGTGATCAACGTATGATATAAAATGAACATAAGGTTGATTGCTTGGCCATTCTAGGCATAAAAGCAGCTTTGTGTGGGTATTACAATACCTTGAAAAGGTTTTACATCATTTTAACTACTACCTCTTTATAGCCTTGAATGTCAGTGTGTTGTTTTGAGATTTTTAAGAATTATATTCTGTTCTTACATACATAAAAAATAAACAAGAAAATGCATTCATACTTTTTAGAGGTAGGCTACAAAAGACCCAAAGTCTTAAGAAGTCTTGCATACTGCTTCAGTCAGCTTTGTTTTCTAAGAAAATAACAATTTTTCTTATGGTTGATAAAGAAATACTTTCTTCTGTGATTAAAGGTTCAGTGTTTCTTGCAAAAGGGGCCAAGTATACAACTCGACTGAGTAAATTCCTGACATGATAAACTGATTGACTTCTAAGAGTGCCTCCATCTACCATTTTCTTTGCTTTTCAGTATTCTGACACACGATGCTTTTAATTTCAGAGTTCCATATCTTGCTGTACTGAGAATGTGTTATACAGTAATTGCCTTCTCTCCATTTTTAGATAGTAGTACTTTTGTGCTGACAAGTCCCTAAGGATACATAATTATTTCTCTGTTTTATTCAGTTCTTCCATAGCACTTTATCATATTGTGCAAAACACCTCCACCCCCTTTTGCAGAACACTGATTAGACTGTTGCTGTGCTTTAGATTTCTAGTCTTTTGCACTTTAGTGTGAACATTGCATTGATTTGGCTTGCTAGATTTGTATCTTTGCCTACACTTTTAGTTTTACATAGTTGCTCCAAAAATTATCTCTTATCTGTCCAACCTTGGGTAACATTGTTTAATGGAATTCTGAGTTCTAATATTTATAGTCTAATTAAAGCACAACACTATGTCTCATTGCCCACATATATTTTTTTAAAAGTGAATAAGTATTATAACCCTCTGACAGCGATATTGACAATTTCAACACTAGTTCTCTTTTTAGCTTTTTATTTGGTTTATGACATTGAGAATGTAGAAATGTCGAATAGGACCAGGGCCATTATTTTAAACCAACACAAATGTTATGTCTATCATGGAGTAATAAAACTGCATTGACTTTTAAAATATATACTCAAAGTATGGCAGTTGATCCATGCCCTTTCACCGCATACCCTCTGTAAAAACACTCACTATTATACATTGCTTTAATTGTTGAACTGTACTCTACAATAATTTTTAGAAATATATATTTTTTGAAACTCGCTTTTATACTTTACACAAAAGAAATGTGTTTGTGCTGTGTAAAAATTGCATTATTCCAAAACAGGATAGAAGACAGATACAGGAGTTGATTCAGCAGCTTTTTGCAGCAGATGCTAACTTTAATAAAAAGGTAGAGGGTTCAGAAATAACTATTCAAAAGTATGTTTTGCATATCTGTTAGAAAGGCATGTTTAGGTATTCCATGAGGCATCAAATATAAGAAATTGTTTTATTCTAAAGCCTTTCTTAGAGCAGCTTCTCTACTGTAGGAGATCTTTTCCATTTATTAACTCTAAAACACCTCCCAGAATGGGTAGGTTTTTTTTTTTTTTTTTTTTTTTTTTTTTTTTTTTTGTTAATAAGCTTTTTATTTTCTGCTCTTTCATTAGAACACAAAAGCAAAAACATTTTAATGCACAGTAGTTAACTGGTTTTAAAACAAACTGGATGTGACTCAAAACTGACATATTGCTCTGCTATTCATTGCATAAATAGTTATGAATATGACAAGAAACATAACTCTTGATATATATGTATATTTTCTTTATGTTCCATTTCTTTTCCCCAGAGTTTGCGAGAGCTGTTGCTGCACGGCCAATGTCATATGCAGCAGTGTTACGAATGAGACAAGACAGCTCTTCGTCAGTGCTCAATTCGCGCAGCAAACCTCGACAGCAGCACAGTGGTGTGCTGGTGTCTCCTGACTGGCCTGCTTTCTCCACTCACCCTCTGTCAGCCCTGAGTCTTCTCAGCTCTCAGGAGGATCTGAGGAGTGAAGGTAAAATTAATATTTTAGTCAAGCTCATCTGTTATTTAGCCTCATCTAAAATAGCACATCATTTTATATATATATATATATATATCTTTGCAACAACAGGATCATAAAAACTTGTCAGGGTAATGGGGAAATATGTTGGAGAAGGATAGTATAAAGGAAAAGGTGTGATCTCGTGTGATTGCTTTATTTCATATTAGTCTTCTATATCTTATCCTATAATATGGTTTAGCCCCAAATAAATGCAAGTCTGCTACTATTTTCTGCTAAATATAGTCAAAGGTAGTACACACTAGCAGGAAGAGGGCATAGCTTGTTCATACTACAAAGCCTTTATTCATTATCAGTCATGGCTGGACATTGGGTCAAAAAAAGATCTGATGACAGCATGTTATGTGACACATGATTTCATTTATTTTTATATTGCTCTTTTCACGCAGTAAAGATTGTTTTCGATTGTTTTTCCATGTTCTTGCCTTGTTGCCGTTAATCTTAGTCACTAGGAGAGTTAGTTGTCGTTTAGTTATGGTCAATGAAACAACATTGAAGAGTTAGAAAAATAATGCTAATTTGCTAACGACTGGAAATTTCACTTAGCTGTGTTCAAGTCCATATGCATACCTCCTTCCCAAAATCAGCAGTTACTAAGCAGATTAGCACATTTTATCTAATGCCCAGTGCTGCACAAAGGACTTCAGTGTGACAAAAATTAGGCTCCGCTGAGACAGGACAAACAGTAAATGACTCAGATGGAATTCCTCTCGTGAACTTTTGCTGAAATACTTTCAGTGTATTTTAATATCTTTCAGTTATCATCTACAGACTTAAAAAAAACATAGAAAAACACAAAAATATAATCAAGTGTTTAATTTCAAACTAAAGAAAAAAACTGATTACAATGAAGATAAAAAGCTTTTTGGTCAGAAGGAAAGTCAGTGGTTCTGAAGATTTAAACTTAAACTCCAGATATTAAAAAAAACACCAATGATTAGGTAAAGCTGACAAACTTCAGTTTGCAAAGTTTTAGGTTATACATTTGAATATGTCCTAGGTTTTTGGGTAAAAAACTTAAATCCATTCCAATTACTTTTAATTATTTCACATGAGCCTATTTAATCCTATTGATTTTTGTTTGATTGGTTTATATATACCAGAATATTGTTTATCGGTGTTTCATGGGGCCAGCATCTTGAAAATATCATACTGTCATGCCTTTTTGATGTCTGTCTTTTTCATATGGGTATCCCACAGTTAAATACCAAAGTGTAGGACAGCAGCTATCAGTTACTTTGCAAAAAAATGCATCTGCTTTTTTTATTAATATTTGTATGACAAAATGTGCACAAAATATCTTATTTTTCTGAATTGGTATCAGTTAAAGCTATGCCAATTGCTTAGTTGTGGATTGGGCATATTTACAAAGATTTTTTTTATAAGTGCAAATTCCTCTGAGTAGGTTTTGTTTTGTTTAAGTGAGTTTCATATTAGTCTGTATACTCCAGTGATCATATGATAATAATATTGTTTTATTATTGTTGGATTTGCTTTTTTTGAACCGCATGAAGGAAGATCTAATAAAGTTTTTTTAAGCTAACTTTATAACTATTTTTTAGACAGTCTAAAATAGATTTTTAAAATAACAATTCTGAAATGTTTTCCTTATGTATAATTTCTTATGCAAACTTGACTAAAGTTGATGATTTGGAAAGAACTTTTTGACTTTTTTATTATACACCTTGGTGTTAATTTGTTGGGCATTTAAAACTATAAGAAAAGGGAAGCAGAAGATGCAAATTTTGCAGCATTTTCTTTAAAGAGTGATGTAATTAGCTGTTAAAATGAACTCCTAACCTTTAAAATGTGATTTCTTGACATCGATCCAGGATTTAATTTTCAATCACTATCAAATGTTATACCAGATTTTGTCAAACTAGTTTATGCCTTTTTAATTAACACACACATAATCATATTTTTAATCCTTGTGGGGATTCTTCATTGACCGGACTCATTAATTTGGCCTAACCCAGACCCTTACCCTAACCCTACCTATTACAAACATATACTTAACCCTAACCTAAACTGAATTCACATATTAGACCTAAACCTAACCTCAAACCCAAGAACAGAATTTTACCTATGGGGATCAGTTTAAAGGTCCCCACAAGTACCTGTACATGCCCACAAGGTTGCATATTTAACAAAGACTGGCATAAAACTACCCCCCACAGGGTAAAAAAAAAAGTCCACTCACACGCAAATGCAAAACAAGACTGTCATTGGTTTAGCTCTTGCAATAGAGAAATATATATCCCAGGTGTTCCAGTGTCTGACTGAACTCCTATAAAAATGATTGGTGTGAATACACTTTGATATTTCAGGTCTCTTCCAACACTCTGCCCTCAGGTTTTCCACACATCTTGTCTGTGTGGAGTTGATCTTGCAATGTATCTTACCAATCTGTTATCACAGGGCATTGTCTGGACTGACCAGGTTATGGCCTTTGTGAAATTGAAGTAAGCTCATTCCTGTATTCGGCTCCCTTTGAGTTCTTCTCCGGATATAATGGATATGTCTGCCCAATAGAAACTTGTGGTGTTTATACACACATCAGATAACCTCAAAATAAGAATGATATATAATTTTTATATCTCGTGCTTTGATTTTTAGTGGCATGTTAAAGTTGCCACACATCTTTTTTGCATTTATTTACAGTTGGGTCTATAAATATTTGGACACTAACACTATTTTTATTTTCTTTTCCTATTTACTGAAACATATTTAATATAAAATCATTAAGATGGGTATAAAGTCCAAACTTCATTTTTTTCATTTGAGGCCTATCCATATTAAACTTTAATGGAGGGTGTTGGAGTTTCAGCTTCTTAACATGTGCAACCCTGTTTTTAAAAGGACTAAAAGTAATTGGACCATTGACTAAAGTGCTATTTCATGCACAAGTGTGGGAAATTCCTTTGTTATATCATTCTCAGTCAGGCAGATAGTCAGTCAGCCTGGAGCTGATTTGAGGTGTGGTGATTGCATTTGGAAGATTTTGCTTTGAAGATTATATGCATTTAAATAAGCTCTCCATACATGTGAAACAAACCATCCTTAAGCTGAAAAGCAGAGAAAGCCCACCCAAGAAATTGCTACAGTTATTGGACTGACAAAATCTACAATTTGGTCAAATCTGAGAAAGAAAGAGAGAGAAAGAAAGAGAAAAGAATACAAGGAGACCTGCACGCCCATTAAAGGCAGCAATGGTGGATAATTGCAGAATAATTTCCATGGTGAAAAGAAACCCCTTTACAACAGGCAACCAATTGAACAACACTCTCCAGGAGGCAAGTGTATGAATGTCCAAATACACCATTAAGAGAACATTGGATGAGGGTTCACTGTGTGATGCAAGCCTCTCATAGGCCTTCAGAATAAAGACTCGATTGTAGTTTGCTAAAAAAACAAACAAAAAAATATTCCACCACAGTTCTGGAAAAGCATGTTTTAGTCAGCTGAAGATCACTCTCTACCGGAATGATGGGAAGAAAAAAGTATTGCAAGACAATGGTACAAACTATGGCTCAATCTGAATATGGCAAATTGTAACTCCTACCTATTCCTAGCTCAACCCTTTTAGCTACAAGGGGTCAAAGGTAAGAAGACTATTGATGGAAGGAAAGGAGCCTGGAACTGCTGTGCCAAATCCAGAAAGCCTTTAGCCTTACGGACCACATTACTTGGCGAACACACACATTGATGACGCTGGTCAAATTGGGACCACAGCCCTCTGGAAAGAAATACAAAAAAGTTATCCACCTGTAGTAAATAGATGAAGCTCTCTATTATAAAACACCAAAACATATCCCAAAACATCTAGTTGAATATTCTTGAATGGCCAAGTCAGTCACCTCATAATAACCCGAATGAAAATGCATTTTACTTGTTAAATAGAAAACTTCCGACAGAAAGGCCCATAAATAAACAGCAATTTAAAACTTCTGCAGTAAAAGCCTGGCAGAGGATTAAAAAGGAGGAAATCTGGTGTTCTCAATAAGCTCAAGAATTCATGCAGTCATCGCCAACAAAGGGTTTTCAACATGGTGTCAAAACTAAACATATTTTTTACATCTATTGAATTTGCTCAGTTAGTTTTGAACCAGTTACTTAAAATGTAGGAATTGTGTTTAGTTTTCCCCATTTTTTAATGCAATCATTTCATTTGACCTACTGAATTAAAGCTAAACTTTAACTGCATCTAAATTGTTTTATTTAGCATTCATTGTGTTATTGTACAGTACAGAACCATAGTAAGGGTGATGCTACGTATCTCTGTCTAAATATTTATTAACAACGAGACTGTACATTTGAAACACAGACTTAAACTTTGGGGAAAACTACACATTTTTTTTCAAAAACAAGAATATAAAATCTGAAACGTCTAGCATGCAGTTTTATTCAATCCTCTCGAGTCAATGCTTTGTTGAACTGCGTATTTATTTGAATAACAATTTTCAAGCCTATCATCTGATTTAGATCTTGACTTTCCCTCGGCCATTCTAATACACAATTGTGTTTTGATCTAAACCACTCCTTTGTTGCTCTTGCTGTGTTTTTATAAAGATTACGGGCTATATGAGATTTTTGCAACAGTCTTTAATAGGTTTTCTTTTTTCTTCCTTTCTCTGTTCTCAACTCTATTTATCTGTTTATTCCTGATCCTGCTGTATGATGCTGCCACCGCGATGCTATTTTGCACAAATTGTAAACACAGAGTGCTGTTAGTGTTACAGAGTATTTTGTATATTGTACAGTTAGTATACCAAGTAGAATTTTTTTATATTAAACTTTGGTCTCATTAGAAAAGACCACTTTCTTCCATGTTTTCTCTATTTTCCATCTTTCCATAAATATGATGCTGTTGTCTTATTGTAATGCACTTTTACTGTATAGTTTAGTTCAACAGATTTATTTTGTTTTGTTTGTTTGTTACTTTGTTTTTTTTTTTTTTATTAATTTGTAGAGTAAGACACGTATGTCACAAAAGCAAAGCTGAGTAAGCATGTTAGCCATCAAACATTTTATCTGGTAACTGTTCACAGCACTTTTTCTTAATTTAGTTATATTACATCCATACTTAAAATAGTGCTGAATTCTTTCTTTCTTCAAAATTCTGCACAGAGTACGCCATTATTACAATGTTAACATTGTTTTTTTCTTTTCAGGTTAATACATATTTATTGCAATTGTTAAACAAAAATAATCTTTGAGTTTTTATAGAGGCTAAATGCAGTCAGGCTGTGGTAAATTCAGTTGATTGGACGTGATTATGGAAAGGAACCTACCTGTCTACATAAGTCATGAAGTTCACAGTCCATATCAAAGAAGGCCTAAGATAGATGTGCTAATCATGTGGCATTATATTTGAAAAGACTTAAGGCTCTAAAACCTGCCTACGGTGGATTTACAAATTATTAAAAGCTGTGAAAACTTAAGTAAACATATTTCCTTAATGGTCCATATGTGATGAATTTGCAACAAACTCAAAAATAGTTTTCTTCACATGGTCATAGTGGGATATTGTGTGTGGAGCTTTGTAGAAAAGATTAAAAAAATATATTCGGAATACAACTTTTACATAACTGAAAAAGTAAAAAAGTACTGCAGCACTGTTAAAATGTCCCAGAAACACTCCATATTGCATTAGCATTTTTAGCATCATATTATGATTATATAATTGCTTTGTCATTGACTAGACATTGATAGAAATGTTGATTTCATTATATTATTTAATGTATCCTTTTGTGTGAAACAGCAAACACACGTACAGCCTGATCTTTAGAGGGTTTGCATTTCTTAAAACAGGTGCAAACATGTTTGAATTCATAGAGCAGATCTTTAAAGAATTTACAAAGTGATTATGTTTTTATATTGGCAGACAGCATTTGCAGAACTTTTTTTGCGTGTATGGCCTCAGGAATATGCAGAGAGTATTCTGATAACCAAACTGGACAAATTCATTTGTGATGGATATGCCACATGTGAACATTTATCACATATTTTCTGAATATGAGACTGAACTGTGGCTACATTTTTTAGTAATATTTTAATGAAAACATTTTTACACATGCTGGCAAAAAAATGATTTAGCAAAAAACAGACAATCTTTTAAAAATTAGAGAATTTCAAATTCTATAAAACAAAGTAAACGGATATCAAAAAACCTGCAAAGAGACATTTGGAGGGGTAAAAGTGCAAATTTTTCACTTGTTGGAACCTTGTTTTGCAGTTTAATAAATGAAGTTTTTGTTGCAGAGACCAGGTGAAGGCAAACCCAGTTCAGAGTGAAATCTGCTGTAAATATATCTGACTGTGGCTTCCCCTCTGTCTGGAGAGAATGCCGAACGTCAATCAGCCAACAAAGACAACTTTATCATAGCTTAATATATTTTATTTATTTTTCTTTTATCTTTGTCTTTAGCTATTTTCATAATTCAGTTTTACTTTTTGGTTCATGGCCCTTTGAGAAAGGCTACCAATGTGAGATGCACTATAAATGTTATTTAACATTATTAGCAGTATTTTATAATAATTAGAATTATTATTATCATCACCATCATCGGCTCCATTTACATTGTTTCAAAACTCATCTTTTTTTATAGCAACTGTCCTATTGCCTGTAGAACATGCATTATTTTTATTTTAATAGACCAAACCATACTGGTTTACACATCTTAACAGTTGTGCAGCAACCTTTGCAAATCACCCACAACAAGTCCACTTATTGCAGGTATAAATGAAATGAACAATGCAATTTAGTGCAACTTTTATGGAATCTTTGTAAAGTAGGACCCCAATAGTGCAAACATACAGGATAGCTCAAATGCAATGAATTTGTTTCAAATTTAATTCGGCTCTATCTTTCATATGATTTTGTTTGTAATAATTATTGTCAAATATGCTAGGAAAGTATGCTAAGTTGGATAAATGCAACAAATCAATGCTGTTGAGTATGTATTACTTAGAGGACAGTTAAGCTCCATAGAAATAATGTGAAAGGCTAGAGAACTCAGCTTTTTCATTTCTTTTTAACACCACCTATGCTTCAGACTGTGGGTCGTAACACAGCATGCCTTGAAACTTAATATTGATGAATTTTCCTCCAGTGATTGGGATATTACTTCAAAAGCTTTTCATTTCCCTGTAGAGCAATACAACGGTGACAAATGCTTGGCACAATTGTATACACAGGGAGAGAAAAGCCTTGACTCAAATCCTGACATCAAATCTTTTCTAAATAGTGGCATTTACTCACGATTGAGTGATTTCCATGTTTCCATTAAGGGTACTCCATATCAACCTCTAAGTCAGCAAATATTATGTTTCAACTGAGTTGAACAAGTCACATACTAGTCGTATATTATATACTGAGATAATTGCTGGATTTACTCTAGTCATTATTTTCTGACATCATAGGAAAAGGCTCTTATGGAAAATGCAAGATTCAGCTGGGTTTTCAAACTCGGATACGCATTATATAGAGCAATGTTTGGGAAAAACTGTGCAAGACATCATTTTGTCCTTGTTGGAGCTAAAGTGATATATTTCATCAAATATCAAAGAGAATCAAGTCCAACAACTATTTACTGGAGGTTATATGATTTTAACAATTTGTTTGCTTTTGATGTCTTTTCAGGTCTTACTAACCTTTTTGTCAAGTCTTGTGTGCATTTTATTGAATGGGGAGAAAAAGAAAAGCAAGTATTTGCAAGAACTTAATTGATCTTGCTGTATCAATCTACATTTAGACTGACAGAAATATGAATAGATTAGGTCCCAGTTTATTTTTAAAAGAATGGTTTAAGTAAGACATTTACTTATGAGGCTGTGACATTTAACCTAGAGTATGACAATATAAACACTAAAGAAAAGAATAAAAGTGTCACATGATCTTATTCGAAGCAGAAAAGGGAAAATTCTGCACAGCTGCTGCTTTATCAATAAACCAAATGAGTTACATGGTTATGTTATGTATTACATTTATGTTTAGTTTGGACAATCTTAAGTACAAAAACAAAAAAGATACAGTTAAGCTTGTTGTTTTCACCTGCTTACGGCACATAACATTGTACATTTAAAAAAAAAAAGGTGCAGTCAGTCACACCTATGTGTATTTGCGTTTTGAAACCACTGAAGTTAAAATTTTTTGAGAAATATGTTTAAAATCTCACAAAACAGTACTCACAACTACTATTTTGGGATTTTTTATCTTTTATGACATTTGATTTTATAATCATCATCTTTTATAATAAAATGCATGCCAGTAAACAATGATGTGCTTATAGTATTGTACAGTTGTGATATTTATATATTCAACACTGTCTCTGGGACGATCTGCTTGGGCAGAACTCATTTTTGGGGAAGTTTCTGTTTCGTAGGAATAAAATAAAAAGAATAAAAATAAAAACCTGTTGGCCTTTTATATGATCCATTATTTATGTTTATTTTTGATTTCATTAAGTATCAATATATTAGCTTAGTTTTGAGACAATGACATATTTTTACCTGCTGAGCTTTGATCTGTTCCAACACTCAGCAGTGCTTAGTGTTTCAATTTTATATGCTTTTCTTCCATTTTTCTCATTTGTTAGAAAAGCATTTAACAAGGGCCTAATTAGCATAGCATTTAGAAATAGTTAATGAGAGGTTTTTGGATGATAATGTCGGGACCAAATGGACATTCCGGAGGTCTATGTCGCACACAATGTTTGAATTTGGGTAACTGAGACTATGACTGAAATACCCTGAAACTGTATATTGCTGCTACATTTTGATTAAGTTCTGTTTTGTTTAAAACAATGGTTAGGAGGGTCAAGTTGTTTCGTGCTTGGGCTTTACACTCCCTAGGTAATTTGTGTGAATTTACCTGGTTGTGTTCACTTGTATGGAATTTACCTAATCTAATAAAATTCTTTGATCATAATTACACATCTAGATTTGATGCCCTTCTGTCAGTTGACATTATAGCAAAGTAAAAACAAGCAAACAAAAAAAGCCTAACTTTTGACGTTTTGTTTAAATGAGGAAAGTATCTCATTGTTGGAATGAGAAAAATACTATTATAAAATATAGCAGCAGTACCAAAGACAGAAGAACGAGGATGGAAAAGAGAGGAAGGCAGGAGAAAAGAGAGATATTACTTAGAACTGAGAGGAAAAGAAGGGCAGAAATAAAGGGATATCTAAAAAAAACACCTTTAAGAATATTAATAATCTCATATACAAGTCTGGTGCATATTTCCCGTATGTCTGAAAACGAAGTGTTAAAGCAATTCTGCCTATCAACATGAAGGTTAGTAACAGAGTGACATCACATATATATGAATATATTACTGACATTTTCAATTTGTTCCTGTGAGGTTTGTTAAATTCAGAGATAGTTTTTGTTGTTGTTTTTTTTGGGGGGGGGGTGTAGAAAAGTGGTGCTTATTGCATGTTCTGTGAGGTGGAAGTGTTTTAGTTGTGTTTACAAACCCTGTACTTCAATTTTTTTCACTGATACGCAGACAGTTATGGCAACATTATTATTAATAGATGTCTAAGCAAGGCTACAGTTTACAATCTATGACTTGAAAGTATAAACACTGTGCATTTACCGTTTTCCATATTCTCTGGCATTGTTGTAAGGTCTTGTTGAATTTTTGTTGTGTTAATACTAAAATAAATTTACATTTCTGAAGAGTTATCTGTTGGATTATCATTGAAGATATTTTTATTCACAGTTTTGGAACCTATTTTGAGCCTAAGCCTTTTGTGAAAGTACTTTAATGGACTAAAGTGAAAATTAGAGGAGGATGCAAATATATTCTGTTACATAATAAAAGAAATATCCCCAGCTAATATGGAAGGAGGCGATGTTCAACTAGCCATTGTTGACATTGCTAGCGAAACAGAAAAAAACTGTATACATGTAAAACATTGTTAGAAGTACTATTATTACTTTTAATAACAATATTTAACACGCTGAAGGCTCAGTCCTACAAGGAGAGTTGCAATGTCTCCGAGGCATTCCTGTTCATAGTTCCCACCCCCCACCCCCCCAAATGAAATTGGATTGGATTGTTTCCCCCCTGGTGTTTCTCCTTTTTTAGTTTTCACATTCTGTGCTTTTACAAACAAGTACATTTCTAAACAGCTAAATTAATCTTTTTTTTTTTTTTTTTTTTTTTTAAGCAAGGCAAAAATGTAGCAACATTTTGTCTAATGAACATCAGTGAACAGCAGCAATCCAAAAGCCTAGCCAAAGTTGGAAGGATGCCAGGGAGATAAATGATGCTCACTTTGTGCTCTGCTCTCCCAAACTTGGCTGGGAGCTATCTCTATAGTTAAAATCTCACTTATCTCACTCAACTCACTTAACCTTTTAGGCAAACTGCAGTGGGTCTAAAGGTGTAAATGTAATTTGGCATTAGCTTACCTGGACCAGAAAAAGTGATATTATAGCTCTTATTTTCAGTTAATCATACTGAACAGGAGTATCTGTAAGATCTCAAAGGCTCACTTCAGACATATGTGTAATTCTTTTATTTCTCAACTGGGCTTTTTTCAGCCATGCTTCCTAGTGCCTTTTAATACTCTGAAAACATATGTTGCCGGCTTCCTGATGCCATTAAGCTCTTTCCAATTCAATCACAGCATGGTGCTGTAAATCGTTATTTTCTGTTCCTAATTGTTAGGTAATTGGACTGGAAAAATGATAGCACTCCTGTTGTGAACTGAGTGATTATCATCATCTCTTTATGTTTACCTTTTTTTTTGTCTTTACAGAAACTGAGGAGTTTGGGCCTGTTTTTATCCAAGAGCCAGACGATGTTATTTTTCCACTGGATTCTGATGAAAAGAAAGTGATGTTGCACTGTGAGGCACGGGGAAATCCACCACCCACTTACAGGTGTGCATTTTCTTTTTTGTCTTTGCTTCTGATTTCATCTCATTACTTTGCCCTCATTAAAACATGTTAAAATTTCCCTCTTATGTTTTTCAGCTGGTACATCAATGGGACAGAAGTAGATTCAAAGACAGACTATCGCTACACCTTCATAGATGGAGATCTCATTATTACAAATGCAAGTGAGATTAATGACTATGGGAAGTATCAGTGTCAAGCTGAGAATAGCTATGGAATCATCCTTAGTCGAGAGGCTCTACTTCAGTTTGCATGTGAGTATTCTTCAAATTGTTTTGTTCTGATGTGTTGAAAATCACAAATGTTTTAGAATTATTCTTTTTCCAAATTTTCAAGGTTCTGACTAGAAGTGTCATTCTCATGTCAGCTGTAAGTCATATGGGAGAGAATGATATGGTGTAAATGGTCTGTACTTATATAGCGGTTTTTCAAGTCAGGAGACATGACCAAAGTGCTTTACACTACATTCAGTCATTCCCCATTCACACACATACTGATGGTGGTAAGCTACATTGTAGCCAGAGCAGCCCTGGGGCTCACTGGCAGAAGTGAGGCTGCCGTACACTGGCGCCACCGGGTCGTCTGACCACCATCAGAAGGCAATGGGGATGAGGTGTCTTGTCCAAGGACACGACAACAATAAAAGCCAGAGCTTGAACCACCGATCCTTCAATTACATGGCAAACTCCTGCGTTCGACACCACTGTCACCCTTTGAAATAGGAAAATATTTGCTTTCCCTGCAGCAAGGTTCAGAGCTGAATGTAGATCCCACAAGCTGTCACATGCTGTATAGTTGTGCTGCTAACTGGATGTGTGCCCTTAAAAGCTTTGCTCAGTGGTAAATGAGAGACAAAAGCACTTTTTCCCCCCGGTCAACCACTGGTCAACCTCTGAAAACAACATCATGGGTTAAGGCAGCATGAAACAAAAGAGCAGGGGTACTGAGCCCCAAGTAAAAGGCATTGCTGGTGTACTTTGTTTTTCTTGGAGCATGACCAACAGCTTAATTGGTAACGTACAGGAAACTTGCTACTCTCTGTTATTGCACTGTAAGAGGGTAGAAAGTTACATGGTACCCCTGTTTTTTCTTTCTAAAAACGTAACATTTGTGATGTAATTGCCTAAATGAGAAATGGCTATATGAACCTGAAACTTTACTACTGTGAAAAGAAATTGAGTCTGCCCAAAAGAGCCAGAACTTCTGATCTTTTAAAACATTTGCAGTGTTGCCTAACGAGTAAATAATTGTTGTGGATGAAAACGAGTGCCTAAAACCTTGTGCTGCAATGCTTTTTTGAACATCTGTGCCATTTCTGCAGTCCATGGTAAATGTGGCACATGGCATTGTGATGTTGTAGAGCCCACTGCTACTTTAAGCTTGGTACAGATCTCCTTAGATTTTTCTCAAGCATCCTCTGATGCTTGATTGTTCACCATGAATTCATGAACAATGATCACTCTGTGATGTTGATGACACTTCGATTCATGTGCATCATTAGAGGTATTGGGTATTTTTCATGGAAAACAAAAGTAGCAGCGGTTTAAACGCTCCCTTGTTTCGATGATGGGTCCTTGACTGGTCCTTGGCAGGTCCTTCGCTGGTAACCGACAGGTCCATGGGGGTAATGTAATTCCCCGCAATAATGTTGTCATTGAGGCTTCACCTTTAAGCTGCTGGAGTGTAAACCAGCTGCAATGCCTCTGGATGGAGTTACAGTTAATATTGAAACTCCAAGCAGAAGGGGGGGG
>JAUZNJ010013869.1:0-17658 GCA_034780135.1 Jordanella pulchra
TTTAACAGGAAGAAACCTCCAGCAGAACCAGGCTTAGTGTGAGCGGCCATCTGCCGAGGAAGACTGGGGTTCAAGGGTACAGAAGCGGTACCTGTACATAAATTGCAGACATTTTTTTTCATTTTATATTTAAAATGAACTTCCTTTTTTCCATAATTAGAGCCAAAGTATACCAGTTCATATGTTTCATAGCGAATATCAGTGTGAAGTAAACAATTAAAGACATGGCAGTACTTTATTAACATTGAAGAAAATTGCATCTAAACCTAATGTATTCTCTTTCCTACTTAAAAATGAAAATAACTGACATGTAGTTTAACAACAGGAAAGCGTTTTCTGCTTCACCAAATATATAACACCAACATCTCTAGTAAATCTGGCTTAATTTCATCTTTAGTCATGCATGTTTAATGTGTTGCTCTACTTTCCTCTACCTTTCACCACTAGTGTGTTTTTTATTGTTTCTCGTAGCATTAGTGATTTGCAGGTAATGGACAGCTGGAGCTGAGGCACTGCACATCTCTCTGTTGGATGTTAGATACAAACTGGGAGGTTGTGAGATTGGTGTCTGTGTAGTTATAAACGTCATAGAGACAATTTGTTCTTGTTATCCAGGTTTTTTTGGAATAAGATCCACTGATTTGAGAAACTCTCTATGTGCTGGTCAGCAGTGTAGCCCTCATTCATGTAATAAGAAATCCAACCAGCAGGCGCAATGCTGAGTGGAGTGGATGGAAGGTAAAGTAGGCATTTGAGGCACCATGGTGCTGCAAAACAGTAGGGTGTTTTGTGACCACAGCATCTACAACCATCAGGGAAATCCTTTTAGTCTTGTTTTGCAATTCCTCCAATGTTGGAACCAATGTATTAACAATTCTGTAAACCCACTGACTTTATTTACATTCCCATCGTCTGGCTTTTCTTCACATAACACAAATCCCACCAAACCATTGCCTCACATTTCCAGAGGGCAGGGCAATTAATCCATTTAGGGGATATTATAGATCGGTATTAAATTGCAAAACATTGATGATATCTTTATCCACCTCTAGTGAGAACCAAGCTACTCTGCTTATTTGTGACTGAAACTTGTGTTGATATCATGGAAATGTTTTGATAGTTGTTAAATTCAGGTTTCAAACAGGAGAAAAAAAAAACATTTTAAAGATAAATATATATATTAAAAGAATTTAAAAAATAAAGATAAAAATCGAAATCATCAATAAATAATGCCTTTTTTATTTTTTAAGAACATAACGAAAAACATCACCAGAGGTTGTTTTTTGGACTGAATTTTTTTCTTAAATTGCAAATAAGAAAAAAAAAAAGTCTGAATTTTCTTTTAAATAATTTTGACCACAAAACAGAAAAAAAAGTTATCAGATAATCTAGATCAGTAAGAATAAAGAAATATATTTCAAGAGAAAAATTCAGATCCTTAGCCGGATTCTAAGCATTACAGAAAATGATGCGCAGGATGAATAAAAACATTTCCTTTATCAGGGGTGAGAGGATTTCTGGAGGGGTAAGGATCCTTTCTCCTTTCTTTTTGCTCATGTTGTTTAATGAGCAGATCCCATTTCCTATAAGGCATGTAACATAACAAGCATTTTGTTCTTGCATCTGCTTGCATGAATGAACAAAATGAAAATAGGGACTCCATTAGTCTGTAGTATTTCCTCGAATGTGTTTAGCTCCAGCAAAAACTTTCTTCACAAAGTTAGGTCATCGTTTTTCTGTAGTGGGGGAAGAAAGAAAAGTGACCCGGCAACCTGCAGCACACTTTTCCTATGAGCACTTCAGATAACAGCAGGGGGAAGCTATTAGATAAGCTTTTAGAGAGTTTTAAACTTTCTGCTCCTTTTCATGCTGCTTTAGAAATGTTCCAGCAATACTCTGCAGAGTCCACGGTCCAGATTTCCTTTCTGTTTTTTTTTTTTCTCCAACAACTAATTTCTGGTTTGACTCACCAGCAGGACATTAGGGTCCTTTAATAAAGACTAATTCAAACCCAGACTGCAAAAACAAACTGACCAACGCAAACTGAATCTGGTCATTTTGACCTTAATGCCTTATGGATAAGCATCCAGGAAGAGCCACTGATGTTTTTGTACATTAATTTGCCGAAGACAAACCTAAAGGAATACATAGTGGACATATTGTTCTCAGGGTTTAAATGTAATTGTCTCTCAAAAATCATATCAGTAATTAAGATAATTTTCAACCATAGTGATGACTACTCAATAATTAAACTGACTGACTGTTGCTCCTGCTTTTGATCCCAGCATGTTGAAGTGCTTGAATAATAGATTACTATGTTATTTATTTGTAATTGGAGCATTATTAGTATTCTAACAGAGCTAAAACAGAAGCCTAAGACAAAGCATCAATAATTAGGTTTCTGAGTAATTAACTTAGACTTGTTATCAGTTGAGTTTCAGACGTTTCGTTTAGAGCGGCATCATTCTGGCTGGTGCTGCAGAGGATTTAATATGCTGGTTATCTTATTTAATGCTGCTGAGTATGGATGAGGGGTAGCAGCCGTCTGTCAGAACGTCAGCAGAAATTCCTCCTGCGATGAGGCTTGGGGTTTTATACCCTCTGCCATCTGCTGCAGAAAGGACTTCCTGCTACATGAATATTTGCAGCAAAGACTCAGATTTTTAAAAACAAATTGGTTAATTTGATTTTCTGCAACTTTTGTATTTCCTTTATAAAAAGAAATGATTCATAATAAATAAAAAAACAACTGTCATACTCATTTAAAAATAGGGGATTATTTTGTTAAAGGTTTTTTGATTTCTTAGAAAACAAAAGAGATGAAAAAACACTGCAGCTTGATTTAAATGCACGCTTGATCTTTTTCACATAAAGATAACATTTTGTGCTTTAGAACAAACACTGGGCTGCTTTAAGATACATCAGTAAAATGTTATCATCCAATGATTTTTAGCTTTTTGCAGAGAATTTTTTAGAAGCAGAAGATTCTGTAGCTTTGTTATATTTTTTGTAAATCTTTAAGCTTAACTCTTAGCATTTTAATTTTGACAAATGTATTTTTCATGCATCTAAAGATTATATCAGCCGCAGAGATTTGCTAATATTACCACTAAAGGGATATAAACACCGATAATGGGCCACTTTATAAGAGAATAAAGCACTTCAATAATAATTTATTCATGCTTCCTAAAGGACAAACATTCTCCTCATTATTGTTATTAGCTTTAGCAATAACCAGAAGGATCATTTTTTTTCCCCTAAAGCAAGACTTTGTGTTTTACAATCCAACCTGGGTTCCTAAAGCAGTTTAATGAATCTCTAAATATATTCATGGATGAGCTGCAGATGTTTGTTTTCCCCATGAGATTAAGAAAGGAATACAACCGGGATGTTTTAACTTCCAACTTGACTAAATCAGACCAAATTCAAGTTATTCCATCTGCTATTTCTTCGCCATCTTTTCTAAGCCCCCCTAAAAGTAAAAAGAGTTGTTTATTTTGATTCCTTGTTTTTATTCTCTTAGACCCAAGAGATTTTTTAGGCCATCTGCTTCACTGAGGTGCCAAGACCGATTTGCTGTAGGAAGAGGTTTATATTGCTAAATTTACCTTTTAAAAGCAAGATAGAGTTTGTTTGCAACCAGGTCTCAATGGACCATTTAAACTACTTAATGCAAGGTTTTAACAATTTAAGAGGCCATCTGATGAAAGGCCAGAGCAGATGTCTGCAAATCTTCCCTCATTGTCCTCCGGCTTTAGTGAAACACAGGGCACTTTTTATTTGGACCAGGGAGACAGAGCTGATCTCATATATTGACTAGTATAAATATAAATAAAATATATGTGTTACAACAACATTTAACTTTCCTTTGGGATAAATAAAAATATTTTTGAATTCAATTGAATTAATTCCAGTAAGATCACTAATGACACCTGGCTCTCCTCTGGGGAATCACGACAAAGTGGAGAAGCATGCTGGCCATCTCTCTGCGTCACATGCAGAAGCTCCAGGACATGAGGGCTACTGAGTCATATCTGGTTTAATGAACTAACCCTGTCTGTTAAATATGCTGCCAACCCCCCCAAGCTGTAATGAATATGATAATGTAAAATGCATCCATGGTGACAGAGACAGTATATAGTCAACATAGAGTCTCAGTGGCCGGTTCATTGAACTGAAGGGCAAAGATCTGTACACGACCGTAAGCAACATCCCAGAATATTTTAATTTTTTCCAACCTTTTATAGAGAAAGTCTGCTTCAAATAAAAATTCTAGTGCTAACTATAATAATAACTAAGGTGTTGGATTTATCGTGTTTAATCGGAGACTGAAGACGATTTAAACTCGGAATCTCTTCATTTTTCAAGGTGACAAATTAACTTTTACTAAGAGTTGTTGGAAAATGTTGGACCGTTTAATTAACCATTTTTTAAGTAGGCCTACATATTTTGTAACATGGAAGAAGGTTATTTTTTAGATGGATTATAATAGTTTTTTCAGCAGTCTAATGCTGCAATCAAAGATGGTCAAAGTATTTCTCTTCAATCTTGTTTGTTTCTTCCCCTCTTTATATGCAGACTGTCAATGGCTCATCCAGGGGAAATTGAAAGGCTCCCTGGATAATGGAACATTCAAAATAACCCTTGCAGTGAATGTATAGGAAACATGACAGCAGTAAAAGGCAAAGGTCCTTACTTTTAAAGCCTGATTTCAATAAAACCAGCTTGGTTTGACTAATCCTGCAAAAAGAGGAAAAAAACAATTTAAAGTCACTGGCATCAGACATGTTTTGCACTTAAAAAGTTAATTCACATGGAAGGGTAAAGGCTAAATGGACTGGCCATTTTTTTCCTCCCCATAATGCAGCAATGGACAACTCAATGTTTTGGAGAACCGCTCTTCTTTTTTTGCTGGAGGCTAAAATTGTAAAAAAAAGTACCAACCGGAAACTGAACCCGGTGCAGGAAATTTCAGGCAATCACCCCAAATCATTCGGACAATCTAACCACAGCGACCTGTGTAGGGAAGGTAAATGGCCCAAAATTGGCTGAAATTATTATTGTTGGAGATTTTTCAGGGGAAATTGATCCACTCTAGAGGACTAATTTGACTGAATATTGGTGGAATGATGCCGTTCCTTTTTTGGCCTGCCTGAATGTGACACAACCATCTCGCTTTAAGCTGGAGATTGTTGCCACAGAGTTAAAAACAACAGCATCCACCCATCCAAGTCACATCACCTGCACACGAGCAGCTGACAGACTGACAAGGCACAACTTGTTGACTTTTAGATCAAAAACAAACTCTAAACACGTGTCCTGCTTTACGTGGAGCTGCTGCAAAGTTAATGGCATCTGATAAAGGAGATAAAAGCTGTAAATGGCACAGACAGACGTCGACTCTGCTTCAGCTCCATAATTAGGTTTAATAGAGGCCCACACTGAACCTCCATTCTTATATTTTCCAGAGGTTATTCTGTGCCATCGTCCTTTTGATTCCCACCATTAGCAAACAGTTTGCTGCAAAGAAATTCTTATATGAATCACTGAGAAACACCACTGAATAAAAACAGCACAGTTACTTGTGCAGGTCACACACATGTTCAAAGACATGACTAACATGGAAAATACGCTCTATGTCAGAGGAGTTCTGTAAACTAAAAAAATCGGTGTATTGACAACAATAAAACTTTTAGAGTACATTTATTCACATAAAAAGCACTACATTTTTTAAAGCTTTTATAATTAGAAATATAATTCCATAAAAAGAGATGAGAGTTAATAAAGAAGAGAGTCTCTGCTGACATATTTTTCATCTATCTTTATTAATACAACACTTTTATTTGGTACTTTTAATTGAAATCCACTTTTTAACAACAGTGGAGCTCATGGGGATAAGAGCTTACTTGAAAACAAGGATTAAGTTAGTGGCATATTTTATTTTTGCTTTTAAATTAAAGGTAGAAAATTTTAGCAATTACTTATAAAACATAAAAAGCAGCTTGTAGGGTAGTTTAAACTCAGGTTTAGACAGTGATTTACTTTCCATATGATTAATGAGAACTGTTCTTGGGGTCTTCTGGGACGGCCCTTAACGTGGCGGACCCGCCAAAGGAACGCACAAACAGAGGGTTAGTTAGTGGGAGTGTTTATGGGCCAGTTTGGGATTGGACCAATGAATTTACAAGATCAGCTTTAAACTGGTACAGTGAGTCACAATCAATTGTTTAAACCAGCTCCTGCTTACCAAATGATAAAACAGTTTGATGTGGATGTAACCATCTCATCCCAAAATATGAGCCTCCTGGATTGCAGTCCACTGGCTCCATGCCGACGTCCATCCTTACGTATGGATGGAGCCAAATAGAGGACCATTCTGGAAGAAAACCTGTTGGAGTCTGGAAAGGGCCCGAGACCGGTATGGAGATTTATCTTCCAACCAGAAAATAATCTAAAACATACAGCAGATTCTGAAATGGAATGGTTCACTAATAAACGAATCCGGGAGTAGAATGGCCTAGTCAAAGTCCTGAATCTAATCGAGAATCTGTGGAAAGAACTGAAAACTGCTGTTCACAAACACTCTCCCTCCAACCTCACTGAGCTCCAGCGGCTTTACAAGAAAAGTGTGCAAACATTTCAGTCTCTCGATGTGCAAAACTAATAGAGACAAACCCCAAGCGACTGGAAGCTGCAATCACAGAAAAAGGTGGTGCTGCAAAGCTGTAACTCAAGGTGGCTGAATCATTTTGCACATCCATTTTTCAGTTTTTAATGTGTTAAAAACCTTTAAACTAAAGCATCAATTTTGGTCCACTTACTGGTCGTGTCCCACTTTTCGATTTTTCACAAAGAATTACAACTTTACATCTTTATGTTTGAAGCCTGAAATGTGGCAAAAGATTGAAAAGTTCAAGGGGACTGAATACTTTTCCAAGGTCCTGTAAACTAGGCCAAGACTTTTTTTTTGAGCTTTTTATGGCACTAGTGGCTCGTTTTTTTGTTTTCCTTACAGTAGGCTGACAGGAAAGGAGGTATGAGAGAGGGGGGGAGACATGCGGGAAAGGTCCACAAGCTGGATTCGAACCTGAGTCGCCCGCGTCGAGGACTAAGGCCTCCACACATGGGGCGTGCGCACTAACCACTGTGCCACCTGCACGCCCTAGGCCAGGACTTAATAATAATAATAATTAATAATTTTAATTTGGCATCACGGAAGGTGTTTGAACATGAGAAACTTGTTTACAGTGTCTTAAGCAGAGAGGATATTGCACAGGTTATTAACCACATTTTAGTTTTGACTATATCATCAGAACCTTCACTTAATTTTATTCTTTTAAAGCTATAGTTGGTAATCCTGTTCAGAAACACTTTTTCTTATATTAAGTGAAATGGTCCTTCCATCCTGAGAGTAGCCAATACCTTAGGTATTCAGAAAAAGGAACGAGAAAAATCTGATGTCTGTGAGAGCTGCCAGCCACTAGAAACTCTGACCAATCCCTGCAATCCGGTCCGAGTGGAAAAAAGAAACCATTCAGATTCCTTCATCTCTGTCCCTCCTCCTCCTCATCAGGTTTGGCTGTTGCAGGAATTATTCACAACACCCTTTCGCTAAACTTTTGAGATTAGCATTGCTAAAGTAGCATGCTAAAACCTGTATGTAAATCGCTTAACATAACATGCTACCTTGAAAGCTACAATAATCATGTAGTTTATTTACAGGCAAATGAGACATGAGGTAGTTAGGTTGAAGCCCAAAGAAACCATTCAGATTCCTTCATCTCTGTCCCTCCTCCTCCTCATCAGGTTTGGCTGTTGCAGGAATTATTCACAACACCCTTTCGCTAAACTTTTGAGATTAGCATTGCTAAAGTAGCATGCTAAAACCTGTATGTAAATCGCTTAACATAACATGCTACCTTGAAAGCTACAATAATCATGTAGTTTATTTACAGGTAAATGAGACATGAGGTAGTTAGGTTGAAGCCCAAAGTGTTTTTTTTTTAAAGGATTGAGTCGGCTCCCCTCTACATTGCAGTGTTCTGCTGTGAGATGCTGTCTGGCATTCAGTTTCTAAAATGCACTCCTGAAGGCCAACTTCTATCCTGTTAAAAATGTTTAAAGTATTTCAACACTCAGGCTCCTTCGCCAGGATACCAACAATCTCCAATGAAGACAATCCAATTGTTCACACAAATCATTTAACTAATAAATGAAATTATATTTAGACCCAGGTGATGTAAACCTCTGATGACAAAAATGAATATTTATGAAGGTGGTGATGAAACGTCATGCTAGGACCACTTAATCATCACATGAGCACTGCAAAGACTTTCATGATGAACGAAATAAAAGTTCCTCATGTTGAACACACTGTGGATGAAAAACCTTCACCTGGTCTGGAATCTGTGGCATCTGTGAGTGCAATGCTTTGAGAAATAATCATTTATAGACAAGCAGTCGACAAGATAAATGCGTTATCTCTCTACAGAAAGGCAATTTGAGGCTTTTCAAAATATTTTCCTCATCGTTTGTAAAAGAACAAATAATCTCTTATCATTCTAGTGTCTTAAACATTTTTTTATGCTCTTACTTTAACCTATGTATTAAAACTTTTTGGTATATTAATAATGAAGAATAATGTTAAGTGGACTTCAAAAGAGGCCATTCTGAGCTCTTAAACAGAAAACAGCAGCACCTTTTTTATTGTTTCACCTCTCAGACAAACTACTTCAATTGATTCCAGGCTTATAAGTCTTGACAACAAATCAACCGAATGACCTCGAGAGCCCAACTCTGTCGATGGGATCACATAAGTCACGGACAAAACTGTTGATTCTGCAGGATGCTTGAAATGCTGCTATGTGTGAAAAAATGTTGATCATCCTGTGGAGAGGCAGCTGGAGGTATTGGAAACAATAACAGTCTCTGGTGAATGTTTGTTTTTCCATCTTACTTGTTTTCTGTCTTCTCTCTTTAAATGGACACATTATTGTAATGAAAAGCGGTACAATGTCTTTGTAGCTGGAAAGCTGAAATCAAACCTTAAATGCTGACATTTAGCAACTGTTCGATACAATAAACATTTCAATGTCAGGTTTGACTTGTGCACATTGTATGTTGACTCTTTATTTCTAAATGTGTTCAGACATACGGTAATGAGGGACTTCATCAGTGCATGGTGCCTATTTGTGCTGCCAGTGGCAAACGCTCCAGAAAATATGAAGAAGGCAGTTCCTCTGGCTGCGGCACTTGAATGCATCATCAAAAATCAGAAATTAAGGAGAAAGTGGACGTCATTATGGCTGGGGAAGAGTGGACAGCTTGGGATTCTGGTTTTATAGAGAAAGTTAGAGGTTTGCATTTATTACTAATGATTAGCAGTTAGCATCAATAACATCTGTACTGATTACTGCTATACTATATCTGGTTTGGAAAAGAATTAATAAAACACAGACAAAACACGCAGTGTCGAATGTTACATACAGAATTGGTACTTGAGATAACAGACTGATCGTAGCAGCTGTCTCAATGCTAGATAGTCATTCTATGGATCTGACACTGTCATGTTTATCACAGTTTATCTTTGGTTGCAGGAAGCTAAAAACAGCTTTTCCTGAATCTGTTTCCTAGTGAACATAAGACGGCAGATTTGGAGCCATGACCCAAGATTTCTTCATGATTTTTCCACAACCGTTGTCTTTTGTCTGTGGCGACCTAAAACTGCCCTTTGTAAATCATCCATTAGGCTTTCAGAGAGAAGATTGTTGCAATTTATGAGTTCAGGAAAAGGATTTAAGGTGGTCTCAAAGGAATCTGAAACTAGATCTTCTACTGTAAGAACATACCTTACATGTAAAGAACATTTAAAACTCTATAAAACATCAATAGTAATTAATCAATAATCAATAATAATTGTTTACTCGGTTCTGTGGGGTTGATGCTGTTTTCAGTTAAGGTGTTTTTTCCAAACTGTGTTCATTATTAGTAATAAATAATTGTTATAATTCTGGCCCGTCTGCTCTGCTCCCTATCACGCTCATCTGTCCAACCTGTTGTGCTATTAGACAATCAGGCTTATGACACGTACCTGCTCCTATGCAGATAAATACAGGTCCTTGTCAGGTAGATGGCACATATCTAGAAAACTGATCATAAGAAAAATATTAGCCTGGACGGCCAGACTGACTTACACAGGGCATAAGTTAGCAGTCTAAAACAGACCTCACCACTCACAGTGTGGGAGGTGGGTCCAGTGGCTCTGCATTTTAACAAAATATCTATATTATTACAGTTGAAAATTATGTAAATTTTACTTTGAATAAATGAAACATCCCCTTACAATAAAAAAAGAAAATGGAAATAATTAGTTGCTGAATAAATATCTACAGAAAGATAAAATAAAGCTGATTTATTCAGCTGTAACAAATTAGAGTATTCTTTAAAGCTTGGTTCAAAATAACATTTAGAAGATGAAAATTGCTGCCTGAAGCTATCAAAATAAACTTAAAATCATTATTAAAACAGAACTGTTAAGAAAAAAAATGACATTGGTCCAAAGGTTGCTATAACTGTTTATATCATTGTTAGATTTTTTCATTATTATGTCTTAAGTACAGGGGCCATAGCAGGGGCCAGGACCAGTTCAGCCTGGGCATTGGCTCCTGTTGGCCCCAGTCTAGAACCGCCCATGGGTGGCCCATAATGCAACAGTGTTCTTCTGTAACCATAATAGTCAAAATTACCTTGCAATAGAGCAATGCTTGTAGTTATGCTCTTTATTGTGTCCCTAAACAGCTGTTTATATCTGTAAAATTTCAACAATTGTAGGCTATTAGAGTTTTTCTTTTTCAGTTTTGCAACACATCCATAGTTATCTGATTGTTCCTAAACTGTTTTCACTGATTCCATTGGTCCTACCTTTTATATTCTACTCTACTCGCCGCTTTCAAGACTAGTACATCATGTACATGGTGTAAAGTCAGTCAGGCTGGCCAGGCTGATCAAATATTAGAGAGGCTGTTCAATAAATAAATACTATTTTTACAGAGAGAATACTAACTTTTGTAGCCACTAAGAACAAATAGTCTTCTTTAAATATTTTTTTTATGGTAAATTGGTATTAAGACAAGAGGCAAAAAGATAAAAAGGAAACAAAGTGATGGACAATTAAGTTCTGGATTCAGCAGCTGTAAACTGGCGACGTCTCTGCTTTCATTCATGTCTCTCATTAGAACCGTCCTCTCTATATCTATTCAGTAATTTACTGCATGAGAAGCACGTGTCTGCAATCATGATTTACCCATTTTGGTCTCCGTGGGTGACATTAACAACTGATTTTCCTAAACGAGACCTGACCTCGTTTTGCAAACATGTAAAGACATGAAATATGATGACTCAACTGCACATATGTTGCTAATTCACATAGTTTAATTTGGCAGGAGGGTTACAATTGTATCACAAATGAATTTCTATTTATTTTCAATAAAAAAAAACAAACTAAGAGAGCACCTCTTCACTTCTAGAATGGTGAGCAAACTCGAAACAATCTCAACTTTTTTTTTTTTTGAGTTCCTATTGAAATGGTTCAAAATGTAATCTTGTTTCCACATGGAGGTCATTGACAGAAAAAAAATCACTATTTTTTACCACAGCAATCTGTAAAGTAGCTCTGCGTCAATCTACCCATGACAAGAACAAGGTTTGTTATTGATTCATATTCATAATCTAGCACATTAGAATTATGATTTTCTTAACATGAACTACTGAAGCCCTTGTCTGTGTAAATTGTTCTTAAATAAAATGTAAAAATAAATATTAATGTTACAATATAGTTATACTGATTATCTGAAAAACATTATTAATGTTTCCAAACCATTGTGAGGTTTTAGTCCATTTTCTTCTCTTTGAACTGTCCTCATTATACATAAAGTTACAGCTTTTGTTCTTTTTTTGTACAGTATGTAAAAATAGTTTTATAATCATTTTAGATTCAGAAACTTTGTCTGAAATGAACTCCTTTTCTAACAGCTGTAACTTTTAACGCACTGCAAGGTTGGTTTAAATCCCATCAGCTGGCAAAATCTTCATTAAAACAACTATTTTTAAATCTGGCTACTTAACTGTATAATGGTGAATGGCAGGAGTCACGTCAGTCCAGGAAGCTATTTTTGCTCCTGCTACTGGTAAGATCCTTTTCATTTGGGAGTAAAACCATTTAACAAATGGTCATATATGTTGTTTTATTATTGGGTATAGAAACCTTGGTTTTAACAAGTCAATCCACCAGACTTTAACAAAAGACCTGCTTCCAGCTTTTAAAATGACAAACTGCCACCAAGACTTTGAAGTTTTACTTGACAAAGCTTTTATCTGTTTGTGCCTATTTTCATTTAAATTCAAGGTCCATTTGGAAAATGTTTGTTGCTCTACTTTAACAACAAAATCCACCAATGGATTTTTTATTCAAAACTAAGTAAAAGTACATTCCATGTTCGTGGAAGATGAAGAAAAGCATGTAGGTTGCAGCACAGTAAGATTGAAAAACAAACAAACAAAGAAAATAGTTACATTAGTTTGATTCGGCTGTGATGTTTTTATGCTGATATATAAGGAAATCCCTTAAACAACAGCTGATTTAGTTTGTTTTTTTTAACAGCTGCTTAGTTCTATGTAGGCCACCGTATACAAAAAGCCTCATGTGGCTCCAAAGCTGCAGGTTGGAGACGCCTTACTCTGAGAGTAAGACAAAAGTCACAGAAATCTGAAGTTTTTTCAGCTTGTCTGTAAATGAGAAAGAAAAGATAAACAAGGGATAGATAAGGAGTAGATGGTGCATGTACCCCTTAAGCTATTTTAGCCAAACTTGTTAAGAGATTTTCTTGAAACCCCTTAGGTGTGTGGAGCCAGTCAAGGTACCAGATTCTTATTCTTGCACATTCTTGCTTCTGAGGACATTCTGAGAACATGAACATTTTCCTGATTCACAAATAATTTATGAGATCCTAAAAAAACGTCTCCTTTCTCAATAGCAATCAAGTGTTATTTGTTTTAAAGCTATAGAATAAGCAAAAACAAAAAAGAAGTGGCATACAAAGCCACAAGAAGAACTGCTCAGTTTCTGCTCTTTGGGAGTTCGGATGTAAGGGAGGATTGAAATGCACTGCACTCTACTGTGGCCTCCACTGAAGGCCAAGTCGTAGCATATGAATATGACCCGATTCAGGAATTGATTAAAGCATCTAAAATTTCTGTTTCTAAACTCAGTTTAATGTGTGCCATTTAATATATCTTCAAAAGAAATATTGTTTTACATTCAGTATGAAGATATTTTTATTTTATGACATGATCGACACAGATTAGTGAAAACAAATAGGATCCTAATAATAAATAAAAATAAAGAACAAACATGGAAACATGGATGGGTAGTACTTGCATTAATTTTGTTGTCTTTTCTTGAGTAACTTCTAGTACATTTCTTAAAAGACAAAATTAATGGTTCTTCAAAAGAGAAAATGAAAAGACTACTATTCATGAAGCTTGATCTCTTGTTTAGATGTGATGACAGGTTAGAGAGTTGAATAGACGGATCATTGCTCCATTAGTTTTGCTCTGCTGTAAAGAGATGAGCTAAAAGGAAAAGCTCTAACCTTCTAGTCCATCTTTGCTTGAGATCATAACAGTCATAAGGTACAGTTCTAAGGCAAAAGGACGACATTTCGTACAGACCTGGATTGGAGTCAGCTAAGGGTTTCAGCATCTCACCAGGGTGCCTCCTAGGTAGCCTATTTGGAGGTTTTTTAACAGTCTGTTGGAAGAAGAGCATCCTGGAATATACATAAAAGTAGCCTCAGGGGTAAAATTTTTATATAAAAAATACTTTTATTTAACAAGAGAGCTTTTCTCTCCTTGATACAGGGATTGGTAGCTACCTCCCTCGTCTGAATAAATCTGGATGTCTGTTATAATGTCCATCTAATGTTTTTATATGTATGTGTGTGTGTGTTTGTGTTGTTTATTACATTAATAAAGACTGGAGGATGATAGATATAAAAACTTTAATAAGTAAAGTCATGCAGGTGGTCAGTGCAACTGTACATTTGGGCTTGATAGGTTTTGGCAATGATTTGCATTTGAAAAAGGTCAGGGACCCCTGCTGGCTGAAATATCAGTAATCTAAATGTAAATGGAAGAACAGTGTTATCTATTATCATACATAAAGTAAAGTATTACAGATGGCATTTTATTCTCAGTTAAAAGCAGCCAGAATACTGAATTAGTTGGCAGGGGAACAATGTCAGTAAAAGTACTCCTTCAATCACTTGTTATTCTTATTTGGATGAAGTGGTGAAACATTTGGCGAGAGCTTTTACTTAGAGTGCTTTTCAAAAAGGATGTTAATGCCCTCAACCTAACTTGACTTATACTTCAATATTGTAGTTGGATGGATCCATTTAAACAACTTTATTTTAGAAAGAAGCATAACAAGAACAGCCTTGGTGTCAAGATGGAAACCTTCATTTTAGTTTATCCAAATACAACGACTTACTTCCAACTACACATACTTTCAAAGAATATCCTTCAGACCTTACTGGAAATAGATCATGTCACCTCTTTATCATTACTTTGAAGAGAAACCTTGTTCAGCTTGGAGCCCCCATTGTCTGCAGTTACCTGACTGCCTCCTGTTCAGGCCATGCTAATCAAGATGAAAGTGACTCTGTTTTGTCAAACAGGGAATTTGACACATGAAATCTCTCCTTTCTCAGTTGACTGAGTGATTGAACCTTGTTTAGCCAATAACTGACTGGTAACTGTTTCCCCTTTTTGCTTCTGAGAGCTTCTGCCAGCAGCTAGCTAGCTACCCGCTAGTTTTGTTAGCCTTGCTAACCTTCATGTGGCCCAGTAAACAATGATGAGGGAAGTTTGAATCCTGCACTATGGAGCGCTATTAATACCACCTTCCAAATTCACTTTAATGCGGTCTATTTTATATTAACCGTTGGTTGAATAGCTAGTTATTTAATACCTAATCAAGCAAGCCTTAATTAATTGTTCAAATTGACGAAGAACTGCTACTATTCAGATGAATTGTTTTGGCTGATTTTCGTCTGTGTTCTTTTAGTGGTTTTGTGTGTTTTTATTTATTTATTTTTTTTAACTAGCGATTATTTATTTGATAAATCATTTATATAAATTTTGCTTGTCTGTGGTTATTTCATATCAGTGATCTGTTGCATAAAGGACTACTGTTGAACACTCTTCAGAGTTAACAGCTTGATTATGTAGAGACATCTATCATGTTTGGTTAGAGATGAATAATTATGGTTATAATAAATTCAAATTGTTGCCATTAATTTACGGTTAATTCAAACCCAGCTATATTGACTAGTACATTAATTTAGTAATTGTTAACTGGTTATCCAAATATCTGATTATAATCAATAAAAACTGGGCGCAGTTAATCACAATTATGTAAAATATATATTTTACTGTGGATTGATTTTGATTAGAAGGATAAATTATTAATAAAATTTACAATTATGATTAATACTGATATTCTTAATTAAATAATTGCACAACAAAAGATAGTGATAATCCAGTTTCATTTGGCCTGTTAGCTTATCTGAATGGTCTGCAAAGTCTTTTAAAGGACACAAAGAGGTTCCGTCCATCCCTTTTCTTACCTGCTTATATGAGATATTCCATGAAAGGTCACAAGTCAATCACAGGACAACAGAAAGAAACCCAAGACAGTTATACCTAGGGACAGTTTTGGTTTGGTAATTAACATAACATTTGGACTGTGAGAAGAACCAGGGGTACCTTCAAATGTAAATTCCAAAAAAAAGACGTCAGACTCTGATTTAAAACCAGGACTTTCTTATTGTGAGGTGACAGAGCTAACAAGTACATCTCCATGCAGCCCACACAGAACAATACATCTTGATTTATTTTTATTTTATCTGCTCAGAACACATGATTATGACTAACACTATGCCCCAGTGCACAAGCAAAAGATAGATTTTTAATATTCAGAGCTGAAAATGAACAGATTTTATCTGTATTAAAACTATGTTAGGTGATTTGACCAAAGCAGGGAGAAGAAACCAGCCTTAAGCTTTCCGAGGCTCCTTTGTTTATTCAAATCCAAATTTGGTATCTTGAAACAGTTGTGTGCTAACATTTTTTGCTTACAGATTTACCTCATATCAGTTGAATATTCATGTTCAGTGATCACACAGCTTTGAAAACCATCATTTAATCACAGACAGAGATGCAAGAGCACAACTCCTAATTAGGATCTGTGAAAAATAGAGCTGATTAATAATCTGTCATTAGCTTGCAAATTGAATATTTTGCCATATAATCCAGATTATTTAGCATTTCTAGTTTGTTTTAAGTTTTATTTCTTAAATCCGGTTTACTCCCTACTTTGTTCTTTGTGTATGGCAAATTAGAAAATCTAGGAGGAGGACACGATGCAGGAAGAAGTTATACTGAATCATAAATCTTCAATCAAAGTCTCATCAATCCACCTTGAATTCATAAACATCCTCATCTCCTTTTAAATGTTTCAGATCTCATGCGACTTTTTCTAATTTAAGGTAAGTGACTCAATAAAGAAAGACATCATCTGTTTCGGCCTGGGTTGCCATGGAAACTTGATGTGTGGAGCCAGTCAAGGTACCAGATGCTGTTGTCACGGCGTGTCCTCCGTGGGGCCAAGAGGGCAGATTTTCTAAAGCCTTTTTCAGAGGATATTAAGACGCTTTCTTATTTCTCACACATTCTTCCTTCTGAGGACATTCTGAGAACATCATGAACATTTTCCTGAATTACAAATAATTTGTCTGATCCTAAGAAATGTCTCCTTTTTCAATAGTAATCAAGTGTTATTGGTTTTAAATCTATAGAATAAGAAAAAAAAAGAAGTTGCATATAAAGCCAGAAGGAGAATTGTTCAGTTTCTGCTCTCTGGGAGGATGGAAGGGAGGGTTGAAATGCACTGCACTGGCGGAGTGCAGTGCATTTGCATAGCATAATTTACACACATTTATAAAGAAGTTTACATTAACAGGAAGACCGAAATCATTTTATGAAAAGCGTTTTTATTTTGATCAAAGAAGATCATTTTACTCAATATTCCTGTGAAACAACATGAATTTTATACTAACACAAACTCTACAAAAAATGTCTGAATATGACCCAATTCAGGAATTGATTAAACAAACTAAAACATGACAGAATTAAGAAGTGCTCTTTCTTATAAAACAGGACTAAGATTTCTTTTTCTAAAGCCAGGTTCATGTTTGCAATTTAATATATTTTTAAAGGAAATATTGTTTTACATTCTGTATCAAGATATTTGTATTTTGTGACATGATCTACACAGATAAGTGAAAAAATAGGTTCATAATAATAAATAAAAATCTAAAGAACAAAAAAAATGGAAAGATGAGACCAAATGTCAAGCACTGTCGGGATGGGTACTAACTACTTTAACTCTGTTACCTTTTCTTGAGTAACTTCTAGTACCTTTCTTCTTGAGTAGCCTAATATTTTTATTCAGCCTACATCAACCACTGCATTGAGGACGTCAGCACAACAAAGACCATCACCACCCGAGCCAACCAACGGCCCTGGATGACTGTGGAG
>JAUZNJ010013880.1:0-17656 GCA_034780135.1 Jordanella pulchra
GAACGATAGTTACCAAGGTGAGCTAACACTCAGGCAGTGAGAAGGTTGTTCCGCCGCTGCTTATATCTGCCATCAGCATTCTCCAAACGAGCTGCAGGTGTGGCCACAGGGTTACCCTTGCAGCTTCTCAGGGGCTCTGCATGTGGTGAGATCTAGTGGGATTAGTTCCTGCTTAGTTTCTCTTTGGTTTCCTTGGTAAGTACATTTTAGTCCCTATGTGTTTTCCAGATACCTAAGAGTAGTTTCATAATAAGGGGGCTGGGTGTTCCCGAGTAAGCACTGGTTAACTACCCATTAGTCCTTTATTAGTTTTTTAAGCGTTTGCTTGTAGTTCTTCAAATTGTGTCTACATTATTATAAAGTGTTGGCATGTAATTTCACAAAAATTACTGTGCAGCAGACCATCTTCACACTGCCTATATTCCATATGGTACACTGCATAGTAATACCCATTCTCCGACTTCAACAGGTTCTTCCAGAAAAGCACACACTATTTCTGACACTTCCTTGCTCAGGTCGCAGCTAAATGATAAACCCCAGGGTTAGTCCAACCAACTCTGCTACCAAAAATGTTGCTTCACAGAGTAACTTGTCATTGTTTTACTCAGGCTAATGGCTTTACAGCTTTCCGAAAGAGAAAAGCCCAAGTATGCAGGCATTTACCCCAGAACTTACTCTGGATTGATCTGCTCGGTGAAATGGGGCCCAGTTGTGCTTACATGGTGCATTCAAGTACATCGATTAGACTGAGTTTCCTCTTACTTGTCTCTTACCTGTCTTCTGACGCTTTAGCCAGGGGTTGTGGGGGCAGCAGTCTCAGCTGAGACTCCCAGACTTCCCTCTCCCCAGACACCTCCCAAGACAGCCCAACTTTGTGGAGACATTTGAATTAAAATTGAGTAATAAAACAGAATCCCAAAGCTTAGAGCACCATTCAATCCAACATCTAAAAATAGAATGATAGAATCCTAACAAAACCTTATCCTAAACTGCCAGGCTAAACAAGGTGAGCATCAATTAGCAAAATCATTTATCAGGCTTTGGTAACTCCACAGGAGCTGCAGATTATCACAACTCAGGTGGAAAATCTGTATAAAGGCCAAGTAATAAAAATGCACTTTAGAATGAGGCAAAGGCTCACCTTCTGACGGGTCAGCACCTCTAGATACAGAAAGAGATACAGTTTGTTTTACATGAAAACCGTATTCTCTTAAAATTGTTTAGTTAAGGTTCAAATCTAAAACCTACTGAAATCTTTACTCAGACCTCTAACTCTGTAAACAAAAGGTTCAGTCTATGGATGTGTAAAGCTGTGGGGGACATCTCCAAAAAGACATGCAGCTGTAACTACAGAGAAGGTTGGATCTGAAATATTGACTCATAGGAGGTATGACTTACTGTTGCTTGTTTAAACAATGAAAACCCTCTATCATTGTTTATTCTTTTTACTTTGGAATCACATCTCCCTTTGTGTGGGTAGTCCTGCAGCAGAACATCAAAGATTTGGCCTGAACTGTAACAAAATGCAAAAAGTTTCAAAGGATTTCAAAAACTTTTGCAATTCTAGGTAGATTTACAGAAATATACGAAAAAATTGAGTAGTTTGGACAGAAAGTGTTATTAAATAGTGGAAGATATTTATGTAAAGATAGTGTAAAAACAGTTAAAATAAAGAGAATATGCTTGATTAGGACAAAATGTTCTGAAAAAGATAAATGTGCATAATTTTCACTTGTAGCTCACTACTTGAAAGTTATGTTTTGTGACCATAATGCACTAGATTTTTGGCTCTTTTATTGAAATAAACCTACTAAACTATGTAGGCCAGATGGGGCCAAGGAGACTGGGATTTTAAGCAACAGATTGCTCTGTCGGCTGGTTTTAGTGTTGTTGTTTTTTCCTTGCAGTTGATTATGCTGAAAGCTGATCGAAGTCTGGGCACTTAACTGAAGTGCTTACCAAGCCAAACATCTATTCTCATTCAAACAAACTGTGCTCTAATTTCAACTTTTAACTTCAGAGGGATTTGTCCTACACCTGTAAAATACGTGATATAAAAGGGGTACTTTAACACTGTGAGTTCTGTAGCACAAAAACAGAAAACAAGATGTTAGAAGATGTTTTTATATCAGTGTCCTGGTTGCGCTTGATGGCAATGATATATCTAGAAGATCTGCTATAGGCCAGCTGTTTTGTTTTATTTTATTAGGCAACGCTGCCCTCTAGTGGTTAAAATTGGAACAAGAAGAAACTAGAGCAGCATTCACTAATCATCAGGACAGATCATTTTCATTATAGGTTTAGAAAAAAATTACATTCAAATATTTGCTTTTTATTCAGAAGTTTACCTATCGAAGAAAAAGCAGGTGAATAAATTTTTTTCTCTTGCAAAAAAATATACAATATGAAGCTGATATATGGATAATACCTGTTAGGAACCTGTAGAGAAATAAAACACTATATGGGCATCAAAAAGCTTTTACATAAGTCTATATCTATGTCTAAGTCTATAGTTACTCATTCTTAGTGTCAGAAATTATACAGCTAATTTCAAATGGTTGGTTTCAAACCTGACTTTTAATGACAATCCTTTATTTTGTAACATGATCAAGTTCAGGGTGATTAATGAAGCTTAATATTATCCTGTTTTATCTTCTACAAAACTGGAGTTAAAGTGGGTTTGTAATACTTAATAGAATCAAGGTTTCAGCCATCTCAGCACTAATATTAGGCAATGTTAAAATTTTATAAGAACGGCTCACCGCTACCATCCGTTCTCCTTTTAGACCAGCCATTATCTTTAGATAATCTTCATTTATGCTAAATGAAAACGCCAAGAGAGTCATCTATTGCTGTGCACATAATGAAGGCTTATTACCTTTTTAAAAGGACCTAATTTCAGAAATCCCTTTAATGTTTTATTGATGAAACTGTTTGGACAGATTTAATGAATTCCTGCTGTTTTGATTTTCTTTGTTAACTTGTTGCTGTTCAAGACACACATTTTTGCACCTTAAGCCCTGCGGAGTAACAAATAAATAACTGCTATTACAACTGAAAATATATGAAGCTGGAATTACTCAGAAGTACCGAAAATCTTAACGTCCCACAATTTTACCCCTTGTTGTGCTCAAAAGATAAAATTACTGAATAAATGTAACAATGATGGAGAGAAAACAGAATAACAAAGGATTGTAACAGGCAAATCCAAAAGGTTTTTACAACCTTTAAGCTTTACACATTCTGTCATTTTACAGAACTCGGTTTATCTTGTGAGAATTTTAAAAAACATACGAACTAAAGAAAACATTATGGGAAAAGAAAATGGTACAAGAGAAATCTTAGCATAAAAACAGATAAAATCAGTAGAAAAAATGTGTTTGTTGAGGTAAAAATCTGAGAACCATCATCCTCTCTAATGTCCAGATTTAAATCCATCAAACTTCTTTGTGTTGATCTATCACATGAAATCCTAAAAAGAAAAAAAAACACGAACATAAGATAATAAGTCCAAGGGTTATAAATGATTGATTATAAATAAATACAATTAACTGGATAATTACAGATTAGGTCCCACTTTTCTCAATAAAAGCTTTACTTATATTTTGGCCTAAACCTGGCTTGCACGTAGAAAGGCAATGGGCATTTGCTGGCAGGCATTTTCAATTGTTGCTGTGTGGAAGTTTTGACCATTTACTATAGTGTGTATAGTGTCCGTCCTCATTTTCCACCACACTGAGCAATAGGGCTAAATGTGTTACCTTGGGAACCAGGCAGAGCAACGAAGTGAACGTTCCTAAGAGAGAGCAGGGATGATTACTGACTGGAAAGAACTGAAGGTCACAGGTGACGGCATTGCTGGGAGTCTGAAGACACTCGTTTTCTTAAAGATAAGCCCAGTTTACTGGTCTGCTGATTGAGAACACACATTCTGCCTCTTTTATTATAGAGCTGGGCAGTTGAGGCATAAAAAGATATACTACATTTATTCTTTCATTAAACAAATAACAGCTAATTTGATTGATTCAAAAACATTTCTTAAATGATTACTTTTTGTATTATGTTAAAAACAGCTATCCAATATAAAAACCGAATGGCCCTTCTTAAGGCCATGGTTCAGATTTAAAGCCACATACAGACCTGATCCAGACCTGTAGGATTACTAACAGAACAGCTAACCTGCATGGACTGTTTTTGCTAATAAACTAACTATACATAAGGGGTAGGAAATATCAGTTCTCAAGCACCTCTGTCGTGCAGTTTTTGCATGCATCTCTTCTTCAAAGCACCTAATAAAAGGAGTGGTTATTGGACAGACCTCTCCTAAACTTACAACTTATAAGGGACCAAGGAGGTAATTCGGCCTTTTTGTTTGGAAGCAGGAATGCATGCAAAAGCTGCAGGACAGTGGAACACGTTGTCTACCCCTGTCCTACATGGTTGCCTTATGGTACTGTCGACATTTACTGCAACTGATAATTTGTTCAGATCCTGCATCTGCATCTGTGTCTAAAACTGTCAGTGTGACCCCCTCCTCATGTTTAACAGGTGTACTGCATTTTGATTTTTAATCAGTATTGGTATTGTCTCAAAAGATACTGATATATTTTCTAAATATTAGATTTTAGGCTCTGGTATGGGTAGCAAGAGGACTTTAAACAGAGCCTGTCTGACAACATGAATTAGGCCAAAAGGTCTCCAAAAGCAGCAGAGGAAGCACAGCATTGGTGTTTGGACTAACTATATTGACTTACTGTTCATTTCAGGTTTACCACACTAATTGCTTTAAAATATTTTTAAAAGTGTCAGAAATGTCGCTGCCTTATCACAATCACTCAGGGAGGTGAAAAGAGACCTTTTAAGAAGGGACCAGAAGAGACTGGCTGCCATTGCACAATAAACAGGATTTTTTGATGGTTATTTTCAAAATCTGCTTTTAACAAAAACAAATTACATTGGTCTGTGATCCAGCATCAGAGAGATTCATTCCTTTTTTTTTTTCTTATTTATTGTGTAATTTCTTTGTATTTAAAAGAAGCTGTAACGTGGTGGTAAGAGCAGGGGGCTTCGGTTATGGAAAGGCTCCAAGTTCCATAGTTTGAATCCAACAAACTAAAATCCAGACTTCTCCCTGGGTGCTGCGCAGGGAGAGTGAATGGCTCCCTAATTCAGGGGTCAGATACAGCTGGCAAATTTCAATGAAATCTATAATTGTAAACACTTCTAAAGACTGTTTTTCTTTTGTTAATGCCTTTGTGTACTATATGTTAAAGGCTTTTGTCAATTGTGTTGTTTTTAAAGGGCTAAATAAATAAAGTGGGTTGGCTACTAAAATTGCTCCTAAAGTGATTCGACAACTCATCCAGGTCAATTCTCATAATTCAACAATTAAAACAACTGCGGACCTAAAGGACAGAACTAGTGCTGATGAATAGGAACCCCACTAAGACCTTCCAGGAAACTGTTCTGTGCACTACTCTGCACTCTATGTTTAAGGACAAGGAACCAAGGATTCTGCTTCCATGGATAAACATAAAATGTCTTATCATCAAGATCTGACTTTAAATTCTAATGTAGTTTGCTTATACAGCAATGATCCAACCTCACCAGAAATTTAACCTCTAACAACTAAAAATGAAGGTTCTGGAGCATTTTTTTCAAATTCTGGAATTGAATCTGATTGAAATGTTGTAGTATGGCCTTAAACTTAGAAACCCTTGATTGCAGCTTGAACCAAAGTTTTCTCAAAGGAGTGAACAGTGCTTCCTTACCACTGATTTAAAAGACTCAGATAAAAAGCGCAGCCATTCATTATGACTAGGAGCCACTTAATCTTTCACTCACTTGGTTGATTTATTTTTCTTTATTATGATCATTTTTGGAATCATCATTGAAAAAAGGTGACAAAAAGGACAACAGAAGAACTCTTTAGAGTGGCACATACTTGTTCATGCCACATTTCAGCACTCTTAAACCCTGAAGTGTAAAAAAATATATCTAAGATTATAAGGTGTTACATTCTAAACAGAAGGATTTTTTTAAAGTCTGAACATTTGAGGGTTTAATCTGTTCTGAAAGCTAAAAAAGCCTCCTGGGTCAGAGTGACTTCCGTCTGATGTGAAGGTTGTTTTTCTTCCAACAGAGAGCTACAGCGCCGTGTGAGGCACGTGATGAAACAGTGTGGGAACTGCAGGAGACTTGGTCAACCCTGTAGGAGATGGAGGTGTAAAACACAGGGTTGCTGTGCCCACATGTGTGTTCAGGCTGCAGTTCAGAGGTGCTGCAACAAACATCCAGCCCACAGCACATGCAGGAGAGCAGTTCCCTGAGTCTGCTGGGCTCAGGAGGCTCAAAACTTTCACATTCAATGAGTCTGAGGTCGTCTGCAGGAGAGGAGACCAGACTCGTACAGCTGCCGCCAGCCTCCGATGGTAGGTTGAGGTTGAACCGGCTGCATCTTCCATCTGCATCAGCTGGATGTCTTACCTCGACCAACTCTGCCTCTGCTGCATCCGGTGCTTCCTCCTCCCCCTGCAGCTCATTGGGCTCTAAAAGCTGCTCCTCTAAACTTTCATCAGTACTCACATCAGAATTCACAGTTAGAAATCTCAACACCACCAGGTTGAGAAAAGCTCCAGTGACCGTCAATCCAACCAAGATGTACAGGAAGCAAAAGGCCACATAGGGGGATCGTTTCTGGAGAGCGTCTTTCTTCTTCAGGGCAACAAAGTCCCCGAAGCCAATGGTGGTGAGCGTGACAAAACAGTAGTAGTAGGCATTAAAGAAGCTCCAGTCCTCAAAGTGAGAAAAGGCTGCAGCTCCGATGCACAGGGTGCTCACACAAGACAGCAGACCCACCAGCACCATGTTTCCCATGGACACATCCGTCTTCCTGAAGCCAAGGCCCTGCTTGGCTCTGCGCAGAAGGTATCGAACCAAAGTGTTGATCCTTTCGCCCAGACTCTGGAACATGACCAGAGTTAGAGGTATTCCCAAGACTGCATAAAACATGCAGAAGGTCTTGCCAGCTTCAGTGCGAGGTGCAACATGGCCATAGCCTGAAAAATCACAATATACTCTGGGTTAATAGCTCACAGGATATAAGTGCTTATGCTAATATTAAAGAAGGTGTGCTGGTTTCCTTCTAACTATTGAGACTAAACACAGCTCTAATTTCTGCTACTTCACTTTGTCTTACATCAAAATGAAAAAGTTGTGTTCATTTGTTTTAAGCCTTCTTTTAAAGGGATATCCTCCAAAAAAATCCAGTACAAATCCAACTAACCTCAGAGTTTTAAAGCTGTATTGGGTTATACAATAATATCCAAAAATTGAAACATTTGTCAAAGCACTGCTCAATCCATCATTTAAAAACGAAAATCGTATGGTGTAACCTGGCATGGCAGGACGTCTACGTGTGAGCAACACAGATCCACTGCTCAAGTGGGAAGTATTGATCCAAAACCAAACTTTAAAAGTTGCAAAAACTTGAGATTAAAACAGAGATTCAACTTTCTGCTTTATAACAACCTACATCCAGAACTCCAGTGGAATGGTTCAGGTCAAAGCTTAGTCAGACCAGCAGCTGTAATTACATTGAAAATATTCACTCAGCAGTACGACATTTAAATGTACATATTCATATTATACAAATGATGGATAACCCGTCTTGTCATTAATAACTACTTTGTGTTTGTCAATAGCTTCTCTCACAATACAAATCTTAATAAAACAATGCTGAAATTTGAGGTTGATGTTTGACAGTTTGTCTTATCTTTTGTGGCATCTTCATGCCTTATATGCAAGGAAAAACCTTTATGTTATAAAGACTCAAAGTAAATAAAATACCCTGTTTAGAATATGAATGATCAAATGTTCCCGAAAGGAAGTCAGCTATAAATAATTAAATAAATCTGAAAACAAGTCTTCCTGGAACTTAATGATAACTTCGTGTAACTTCCTGTAACTTGAACATTTTCATCAAGTTTTTAATTAGTGCAGCCTCATATGCTTGATTTATTGGTAAGACCCTCACAATCCATTTTCTGAAGTGAAGTTTAAACTGTTTCAGTCTAAAACGTATTGAAAATTAACTGTTTCTGAGTGAAAAAATAAGCACCACCTGAAATATCCATTGTTACTCAATAATGGGTTTTCACACCCAAGAAATTTGGGACCGCAATTCATTTCTTTATTACTTTAATTCAGTAGTATTTGACGGTAGCTAGCATTAACAGCCCTTTGACCAGGCCGCTTAACCCTAATCTTGATTTTTTTTCCACTTTTTTTTATCATAAAGAGGTATGGATGTGCTTTGGCTCATTGTCCTGCTGCATGACCCCAATTCATGTAGACTGCAAACTGATAGATGGACATTCAGCTTCAGGGTTTAGGGGTAAAGCAGAATTTATGGTTTATTTAATTAAACCACACCCAGGATGGGCTGGACAGTTATTTTCTTTATAAATGAAAATATGATATACATTTTTTTTTTGTTCAAGGTGTTTATCAAAACTACGAAAGCAGCAAGTAAACGAGCAGATTATAGAAAGCTGTTCAAGAGATTCTAGAAAAGGGATGCTAAACTTCAACACTATAAGGTTTTCAACATTATAAGGTCCTTAACGGGCCGGTTGTGACTGAATAAAACTTTTGCTTTAATAATCTACCGTACAAAGAACGTAAGTTTTGAATAATTTCATTTCTTTTTTGGATGTCTCGTTTTTTTATTTTTTTTTTTTATTTTTTTTTTCTTGATTGTTTGTTTTTGTCACGGGAGGATTATTCCATTTTTTATTTTTATTTTAACTTTTAACAATAATGTTCATTATCCGTTTGACGGACACACGTTTGATATTTTTTTTACCTATTACAGTTGTCAGAATATATATTTTTTTAAAGCAGGATTTTTTAAAGTGATATGAGAGAGTGTATATTAGAAAAACGGGTTTCTCATTGAACGCGCAGTGTGTTCCTACCTATGGTGGTGATGACAGTGATGGCAAAATAAAAAGAGCCGGTGAACTTCCACTGCCTCCCGCCGCGGTGCGGCTCCGACTGCAGGATGACTCTCTCTATCTCCCGGTAGTCCTCCTCCTTGAAGCCGTACTTTCTCTTCAGATCGCTCAGTTTCTGCTCTAGAGCTCTTTTCCTTGAGCTCTCGCTCTCCGTCTCCAGCGCGTCGAATACGGCGGCTCCGATGAGCAGGTAGAGGACCACGGAGAGGATGAGGAAGAGAGTCCTGATGTTCTGGGTCTTCATCCTAATAGTCCGGCAGAGAACTGCTATTGCTGCTGACGATAATGATCCTCAGAGGTAGAAACCCATCCTGCGGGGTTAACGTGTTTGAGCGCCTTTAACATGCGGGATATATATGAGTATAAACTGTACTCTAAACTCTGAAACTTATTGGAAAGTTGAGCTTCATCTACATGGAGCTGATACCACCTCTGAGCTTTACAGGATGTTAGTCCAGCCTGCTCAGAGAAAGCTCACATGACATCATTCACTGGGCCTGTTTAAGTGAGCTGAGCAGGGGTCCCTATCCCATTAATCTGTTTAAGAAGGGAAGCTTATGCTATATGTTCTGTTACAATCAACAGATCCACAAAGAACTCGGTGCATTGTGATAGAAGGCCATCCACTTTTTATTTTCCACAAAGCTCTTTTTGATTTATTTTCCAGAAATTGGAAAGTGTAAAACAAAACCACACATCTACCAGGTCATAGCAGTTCACCAGAACCTATCCGCTGGTGATAGATGAGCATTAACCAGAGAAAGAGCAGTTTGGTTACTCTAGAGGAGTCTTAGCTATTCAAACCTCAGATAGGAGGATCCATTGAGCAGGTAACAAGTTGTGCTCTCCATAAATCTGGACTTTTTACAGGAGTTGCAAGAAGAAAGCCCAGATTTCCTGTTTGCAGTTTGCCAAAAGCCATGTAGGGGTGAAGGCAGAGATGTCAGATTTTATTTATACAAAATTGCATGTGCCGATAAGCTAACAAATCACCTGAATAACTACACCATACCTTCAATAAAACATGGTGGTGGAAACATCATACTTTTCTCAACAGGAAAAGAGAAGCCAGTATGAATTGGTGGAATAAAGAGTTTAATAAGGAACAATCCTGGAAAACGACTTGAGATTAGAAAGGAGACAGTCAGTTATCCTAAAGCTACAGAGAGCTACACCAAGATTAGTTTTCTACAACTAAAGTCATAATTTCAAACGTTTTTAGTAACAATATGATTAATTGATAGAAAATATTACAAAAACAATGTTTTTTCACTACATTTATTTATTTATTTTAACCTTTATATTCAAATTGAGGTACTGTGATTGTGAACAAACTATTGTTTACCCCAAAGTCCCAAAAAGGTGAACCTTCTTCATTTAAGTCAATACTTAAAGGCCTTGTACCTGATTGTATTTTAATCTCTCTAAGAAAAATGCTTTTTATATGGTATATTGTGTAGCAGATTATTTTTACCAGTGAGGGTATTCTCCAAGCCTGTGTACAGAAGGTCTTGTAAACAGAGAAGCATGGTGGCCAACAAAGGGAAGGTGGCAATACCTAGGCTGGCTGTCACTGCATATACAGCAAAACAGCCTACATGAGTCAAAATGGAGAAGGAGACTTGAACAACAGAATGACCAAAGAGGGAACAAAGCTCTTTAGATCTTGGACTAGATGTGGAGAGATTTGCAGATCTGACGTGAAACTAACTACAGTCCTCTAAAGGTTTTTTTTCATTACTTTTATTTCAAGATGGTCACCGTATCACCTGCACAAAGAGAAGGAGGGACGTTTCTTAATGGTAGAAGGTTATGGGCGGGGCTAACAGTTTAAACTGAACCTTGTAGTTGCTCATGGTTCAAAAATGTACAGAATCAGATGCAGCACCTTCAAGTCAAGTAAGTACTGATTGATCATTTTGTTATCGAATGTGGAGAAAAATGTCTCAGGTACTTTTATTGGTTCTGATATGTTTTTTTATAGATTTTGTATCAAAAAACTGAACTGAAATGGTTTATTCATCTTTGTGCAGAAATGCAAACATACATTGCTGAGCACAAGTGCAGCTGTTAATCACCAGCTCTGTTTTGAGAGATCTTAGATACACAAGAGTCTTTGTATGTTTTATCCACGGCTGCCTCTACAGCTCGAACAGCTGCACTTTCTAGACAGTTTATCTCTCCATATGAAACATTTGTGTTGGGACTGTCACCTCTGTTCTCAGCCAAAGTGCTACACTGAGTGATGAGGCATAGGCTGGTGGTGGCAATGACCTCTTTAATGCTCACTTAGTCATGGAGGGATCCAACATGGTTCAGGAATCCAACACACACCGAGTGGAAGAAACAGCAGAGATGATTTGTATGGATATCAGAAGAAAACACAAGGGCTTTGTTTATGAAGCGTTGCTGAGCTCCTATGAGGCATCTGTTGGAGGTTTTCATAGTATCATACTCACAGAAGAGCAGTTCAAAATACGTGCCATAGGTCCATTCACAGGATATTGAAAAAGTATTTTCCTCTTTGCAGATAGGGGTCTCATTTATTGAGAAAAAGATATCTTGACTGAACTGTCTCTGAGAATAGATAAAAGATAAAAGACTAGAATATCTAAGAAGCAACACATCATGCCCTAATCTAAAGAGATTCAGGAACAGATGAGAAACAGTCATAATCAGTCAGTCTGGAAACCATTACAAAGCACAACCAGCAAACCACAGCCGGCCCATTTATCCAGTAACAGTAGCATGGAATAGTGGGGAAGCTTCCTAGAAGTTCCCACCCTGATAAAATTACTCCAAGAGCACCTGAACAATTCATCTGCAAGCTCCCAAAAGCATCTACAGCACTGAAGGCCTCACATAAGACCTTAAGGGCAATGCTATTAAACATGTCCCAGTTTGCTCCATGACCTTGGCCATAATCGCAGTCCTTAAAAAGACTAGGGTCCCAGGTCCTAATGATCACTGACCCACCTCCCTGACTTCTGTGGTCACCGAGTCTTTTATTCATCATATATCGACTCACCTCAAAAGCCTCAGACTCTCTCGGGTCACTTATAAACCAAGCAGGTCTGTGGATATTGTAGTAAGAATGGCCCTCTACATCACCCCTCAGCATCTAGACGCAATGTCCAAGGTCTGCTTAGAGAGAAGCTCTCCCAGCTGAATGTGCCTGACCATGTGCAGGTGGATTACTCTTCCTGACAGATAGGCGACAGTTGGTGAAGCAGGGGCAGTATGTCTCTGACCTTTGAGCTTAGAGCACTGGATCTTCTCAAGCCAGCATTCTTTCTTTGTTTCCTTTATACAAAAAGCTGCACATCTTGTCAAAAAGTCTCAGAATGAAAAGAAAAAACTTACGTTTTTTGAATAGGTTTTTTAAAGTCTGGATAAAGCCTGATTAGGATGCAATATAAATCCCTTAAAAGGATAAATTATACTCCAAATCCATCCTTTTTGGTTGAATGAAAAACATTTGTTATAAAAAGTGGGCCTAAATTTCTCCACAGTGCTGATAGAAACCAATAGCTAGTCATAACCTGCCAGATAACAGGTTGTTTGGTCTATTGTATATTTGGTAGAGGGTCCAGCTGCTTCAGATTTCCTTAATAATCCAGAATTTTTTTAACTATCTAAAACTGTGTCTGTTTTTTTGCAATAAACTACAGCTTTTCAGTGGAAGCTCTCCTTCATGATCATTCCAGTCACTTCATTAGTACACGATGCCATTCATGCCAAACCATAATCCAAGTTTTATCAAATCTACTTAGGTAGGAAAAATGCAGATTGAATGGCTGTAATTTATAGTCTATTAAAAATTAATGGGCTATCCTCAAAAGCTACTTCTGTGTTATGAAACTATTACCTTGCAAGCAAGATGAATTGTTGTGGGATTTGTGAATTCACAAACTCCCGAAAATACATCTTGCAAGGAGCCAGCAGAAGCGTTTGGCTCAATGCAGAAATATTTCGGTCCAATGAAAAGCAGGGACATGTATGACATCAACATGTCAACTAGAAGCAGAAGGCGGTAGCAAAACAAACATGGCTTTTAGCTTAAATACCTTCTGTTTATTTTTGAAAAACAAGCAAAAGGATGACATTTTTACCTTTGTGGATGGGAAAGATTTTTGGACATTTTTCTCGACTGGATTCGGTAAGAGATTGATTTATCAGTTAACTCTGTGAAACAAATCAAGACTGTGACACGTCTCAGCTGCTTCTGTCGCTGTGATTGGCTGAAAATACTTTTAAAGAGAGGATTTCTAGATCAATACCATGTAGAATTCAGAACAAATTACACATATCTGTCTAGTTTATGCCAAGTTAATGAAACTAACCAGTTTATGTACATTTTAGCATTTCTTTCAAGAAGGGCGTGAAATTTCAACGAGAGCGATGCCTATTAAATGTGACAAAAGACATCCAGATTCTTGTGCAGGGTGATCTAACCAATATGCAAAGAGATGCATGCATATATTTGTGTCTGTGTAATTTGAACCTTTTTTGTGTCAATATAAATCTGTGATCATTTTAAATGTGTGCACTCAGTTGTTGCAGCATCAGGTTTTCACCTCTGCTCAACTAAATCAATGCAACCTACATTTAAACATTTCTAAGTTTGTTTGTCTTTTACTGTCATGGGAAGCAAGATCAGTTCATCTGTGTAGCTAGCTAACAATAACAACAAAGGACTCACGGTTAAACAGTATATTGATGAAGTGATGATGCTGTTTTATCTGGTATCTCTCTGCTCCACAGGAGACTTCGACCATCCCTTTATCTTTAACAGGAAGACATTAAGAGCAGGATGTTCACTGACTGTAGCCTTCACGCTCATCTCTCTGTGTGCCATTTTCATAGAAAATGAGACTGTGTAACATACTGTAAACATGATGCTATCTTTACACAGATTGTGCCTGATGACAGCGCATGAGATAACAAAGGGTTATGAGGATCATAAAGTATGTGGTTAGAAACCGTTTTTGTCTCATCAGACAAAAACAATTTTGTTGATGGTTTCGAAATGAGAGTGGCTGCTGTAAAGTAGCAGGTTTTGGGTTATCTTATCCATAGCTAGTTTCTGAAATGTCAGGGAATGTAGATAAAATAGATTAAGCTTACAATGAAACGTGAAAAGTTATTCTGTACTAACTGAATCATTCTGGTGTTATGGGCTAACCAATAGATGGATAGAAAAAGAGCAAAATGTTTAATCCCTACTATTCACTCATCTATAATAAATGGCAAATTGTGTCACAATTTTGACTCAAAGAAAATAAAGTTAACAAGGAAATGTTCAAGCTTTGGATATCATGTAATTCAGAAACCTAAAAAATGTAGATCTTGAAAGGCTAACAATGATTGTATCATCAGTCACTGAGAACATATGTTTGTTATTTTCAGCCTGATTTCTTTATGTCTTACAGTTGGATGAAACCTACTAAACACTCTGACATAATCTCCTCAGCTCTGATAGATTTAAGGTTAAAACACCACATTTAATCCAGTCGTCTCTTTAATCCACTACACCCTTGTTTGTGTCCGCTTAGCTGATATTGATGGTTCTACGTATTTCAGTTCATTTTCTGGGCATCTATTCGATGTGAGTCTATTCTCTTTGTGGAGTTAAATAATACTTTTCAATTTTTAGCTAAAAGTTCTCTGATTGAGACCATGTTTCATGTCCAGCAGCTCATTAAGGACCTGAAGGTTTTATCTTTTAATCACAAGCTTATTTGTATAGTTAGACATGTGCAGTTATTTGTCTCAGAAGGGCAAACTACAGGTTGATTTTGTTTTTTTAACATTGCTGCGACAGTTCATCCTGGTGGTTTGAACCCCAGCTCCGTGCTTCTAAGACATTGTGCCCAAAGACACAAGTTTTTGTCTTTGACAGTGTTTTTGTTTTTTTGTTTTTTTTTTTACAAAAAACACAAGTGTTTACGAAAGCATTAAAATTAAATGTAATCACTCTACGGGTCTATAAGCATCATCTACTTAAAGTAAACAATTTTCCTAAAGATTAACTTTAATCTCTTTCTTTCTCTTCTGTTTTAATTATTTTTTAATGTTTGAATGTCTTAATTACATTTAATCGTAACTGTTTTAACAGTTTTTTAACTCTTATTTTCTATTTTAGATTGTATGTATTTTAACTTGTGCATTTTATTTTTACTGTTGCTTTCAGTTGTAGGTAAGCAGCACTTTGATGACCTTTGTTGTTTTAAAAGTGCATTATATATAAAGGGGCATGGTGTGGTGTGGTATAAAGCTTTAGTTTACAGATAAACTGATTTCTTATTGACTGCAAAGTTACAATGACAGAGCCCGAGCCCGTAATATCATCAGTGATCCCTCTCACCCCCATCGTGGACTGTTCTCTTTGCTGCCTTCTGGGAAGAGGCTCCACATTATCCCGTGCAGAACAACCAGCTTCTGCAGCAGCTTTTTCCTCTCTGCCATCAGACTGCTGAAAATAAAAAAATCTGTGGACACTGATCATTCTGAGAACATTCTGTTAAATATTCCATGAACTATCTGTGGACACTCTTGGACATTCTGTGGATATTCTGCACTATTATATTGCCCCATTATTTTGCACTGTAAACATGGCTAAACGTGTATAATCCATCTACTTGAGACAAGACCTTTGTATTTTGCACCACTGTGATTATTTTCCCCTTCTGTTATTTTTTGCACTGTTGTTATTTTTGCAGTTAACTTCGTATCAGTGCTGCACTTTATTTCCATGATTTTATGGCACTGCTATTCTCTACCATTGCAACAATAATAACAAACATTGTTAGTATTGTAACATTGTAACAAAAGCCCTAAAAACTTTACAAATTGAGTATCCACAAAATGCCTCTCTTAGATATTTGCTGTTAGTTTGAATCCTAAAAAAATGAAATGCAAACAGGTAACCAGGAAACAGTATGAATGAAAACAATAGAAACAATGATTGAAACTCTGGCAGGTTGATTGGTGCATCTCAAGAAAAATATATTTAAGACATAAGTTGCAGGTGAAGGTTGTTCATTTCTTGTTTTCACCTATTATTGTACAAGATGATAGATTAATTGTCTTTTTCAGGAATCCTTTTTAGCTGTTTACTGGGAGGCTGATCGGCCCCAAATTAAGATCTAAAGGGCTCGCCCCTGAAAACGGTGTAAATTATCAATATGTTCCTGCAAATTATCTGAATTAGTTATTAAATTGTTCCGTGTAAAGCATGCATTATTTATGCAATTTTATTTATTTTTTTCTTAAGTAGGCTGTGCCTTTAAAGAAATACAATGACGCTCAGTGAGGAGTAAAATATTTGTGGGAGTTGTTTGGTTAAACTTTCGTTTTCTGCGAAGTGATCGTACAGAGAAAGTGAAACTGGTGTCATGGCGGTGGGTCTGATTTTGAACATTTTCGGTCTAATTAGCCGCAATATGCGCTTAATGCCCGACTGGGCCGAACTATTCAGGAGGGGATTCTGGTGGGGATGGACTTGTCTATTTATAAATCATTTATTTCGCTGGAAGACATGGATCCTAAGTTTTCTGCGCCTGCCATCGGTGAGCCAAAATGAACCTAAGCGGCTTGAACCAGAGGTCGGTGTGAACCACAGTATCGAGCCCCACAACAGGAAGCCTGAGAATAAAGAAGAAGATGAAGATTTCACCGGGGATGAATATCGAGTTGACAAAGCAGATGAGTTCTACTGTGTCTATGATTCAACCTGGGAGACTGAAGACAATGAGAGCCCCTCAGAGAGGAAGACCACCCACTCTAGAGGGTACAGGAATGTGAGTTTTTACAGCTTTGTTATTCCACTTTTTCATGAATAGTTTCACTTTAGGCTACTGCTTTGTATTCATTCATTTTCTGCACTGGTGAAACATAACTTCGACTGTCTTCGTTGTTGTATTTTGTTCCTTAGGAAGTAAACCCAATATTGGTATAATGATATGACCATTTCCCCCCCTTCAGTACAAGTTCAGCAGGTTTGAAAATGCTGCCAGAGACATGTGGAACTACAGACATGACTATCCAGTAGGTTTGACACACATTAAAGCCCCCTCATAATGCTTCACTGTATTTCTACCATTAGTTTACAACTTGTTTTTCTCCACAGAAGAAACTCAGGACTCAGAACTTCACAGAGCATGAACAGGTACGTACAGAAGCATCTGTTTTGAAGAGAGTTTTCTGTTAACGTTGAAGGAAAAACATGTCAAAATGAAATCCTTCTTTCATGAATAGGATGCCAAGCTCAATCTGAACTTTTACCTCGGGAACACACCTTCTTTACCAGACGGTAGGTCTGCCACTAACACTATCATCTATGTGTTAGGAAGACATAAAAAAATATTAAAAAATAAAAAGAATATGGAGCAACTACTTTAAATGATTGATACTTTAAATGAGAAGTAAAATGTAACCAAAAATGTTGTTCAACAAAGATCATTTATAATTTACCAAGAAATCAATTACTTTTCACATTAGGGGGCATATGTTTCTTTTTTTCTCTTACTACATAACACAATAATTTAAAAAATTGATTTTGCTTTTTACGGCACTAGTGGCTCGTTTTTCTGACAGTAGACTGACAGGAAAGGGGGTATGAGAGAGGGGGAGAGACA